>JAQPPZ010002562.1:1305000-1412772 GCA_028583015.1 Wollemia nobilis | reverse complement strand
GTGAGAGTGAAATTGTCATTTTTGGAGTACCAGAGCCCAAAATCTAGAGTCCCTTTTAAATATCTAAGAATCCTTTATACTGCTACTACATGTGTCTCCTTGGGTGCTACTTGAAACCTTACCACTAGTCCCACTACTTGTATTATATCTGGTCTTGTAGCTATGACATACAGTAAGCTTCCAATCATAGATCTGTATAATTTCTGATTTACCTCAAGAGATTCATCATATTTACTTAACTTGCATCCTATAACCATGGGGGTACTCACTGGTTTGCAATATTCTAACTTAAATTTCTTTAGCATATCTTTTATATACTTGGTTTGTGAAAGAAATACACCTTTCTCTGATTGTGAAATCTAAAGTCCAAGAAAGAAGGACAACTCACCAAGCATTGACATCTCAAATTCATTCTACATGCTCTTTGTGAATTTCGGACATATCTTATCATTGTTACCTCCAAAAATGATATCATCCACATAAAAAACCACAATTAGTAAGTCATTACCTTTATTTTTGATGTATAAGTTACTATCCACTATTTTTTTGTTGAAACCCTATTCCTGAAGGTACTTATCCAATCTTGAATACCAATATCTAGGAGCTTGTTTTAGTCCATAAAGTACCTTCTTCAATCTGCATACATAGTCTGGTTTAACAGTTAAGCTGAATCTCTCTGGCTGCTCAATTGACACCATTTAGAAAGGCTGATTTAACATCCATCTGATATACTCTTAAGTTTTTGAAACTTGAGAAGTCTAATAACATTCTTATAGCTTCAAGTCATGCAACTAGAGAAAATGTCTCATCAAAATCAATTCCCTCAACCTGTGCATAACCTTTACATACTAATCTTGCTTTGTTCTGACTACTTGACCATGTTCATTTAACTTGTTTCTGAATACCCATTTAGTTCCAATCACATTCTTGTCTTTTGGTCAAGGGACAAGTTTCCAAGTCTTACTTTTCTCTATTTGATCTAGTTCCTCATTCATTGCCTTAATCTAAAACTCATCTTCACTTGCCTCATTGAAATATTTTGGCTCAATTTTAGATAACAAAGAGAAATTTGCTTGCTCATTTGATGCTATTACCCTTCTCCTTGTCTATCTCTCATCTGTATTCCCAATGATTATATCTCTTGGATGATTTTTTTGTACATACCTAGATAGAGTCTTAGGAAAATGTCTTTGTGTTTCTTCTTCTTCTTCTTCTTATTCTTCATGTAACTCTTCTTGACAACTTTCATCTTCTTGATACACAATTTCTTGAGTTGGTTCTCTTGAGCCTATCTTCTCATCAACTGTTACATTTATACTTTCTATAATAGTACATGTCATTTTGATATAGCATCTATAGGCTTTGTTCTTAGTGGAATAGCCAAGAAAAATACCCTCATCACATCTTGAGTCAAACTTGCCCAAGTTTTTCTCTTTTTGTCTTATGTAACATTTGCTTTCAAAAATTCTAAAATATTTTATAGTGGATGGTCTTCCTTTCCAAATATCATATGGAGTTTTGTGATGATTTACTCTTATTTGAGCCCTATTGATAATATACACTGTTGTATTAACTGCATCTCTCCAAAAACCATCTGAAACCTTGGATTCATTCAACATAGCTCTGGCCATATTTTCAAGAGTCCTATTTTTTCTTTCGACTACTCCATTTTGTTGAGGAGTTCTTGCAGCTGAGTATTATCTTTTGACCTCATGTTGTTCACAAATATCTACAAATTTATTTGAGGTAAATTATCCTCCTCTATCTGATCTCAAACACTTAATCCTCTTACCTTTTTATTTTCTACTAATTATTTAAATGCCTTGAACTTATCAAGTGCTTCTGACTTTTCTTTTAAGAAGCTATCCAAATTATTCTGGAGTAATCATCTATAAACAATATGAAGTAACTTTCACCTGGAATACTCTTTGTCCTAGTAGGACCACATAGATCAGTATGTATTAGTTTCAATGGCTCATATGACATAAATCCTTTTGACTTGAAACTTGTTCTAGTTTGCTTTTCATGCTGACATTGTGCACAGATTGTATTTTATGGCCTTTTTAGCTTGGTTAAATCTCTAATAGCCTATTTATTGCTTATATTCACTACGTTGTTCAAAAGACCTATTCTTCTATGCCACAACCAACTCTCATCTTCTTGTGATATAAAACACTTTTATCCTTTAATCTCACTTAGCATGTAGAGGTTGTTTGAAGTTCTATTTGCGCCTGCAATGTGTTTTCCAATTTTAGACTTTCTGATATCACATCTATTTGGATGAAATATAATTGTGTGCCCTTGATCACAAAGTTGGATCACACTTAGTATATTGTGCTTCAACCCCTTGACATACAATACATTATCTATTTTTGTTTTCCCATTATCTAAACTCAAAGTTCCTTTTTCACAAATTTGTGTTGATCCATTATCTCCAAATCTTATTGATCCTCCATCAGTTTCTTTGAGTACAAGAAATTTACTTTTGTCTCATGTCATATGACTAGAACATCCACTATTAAGAAACCATTGTTTTCCCTTATCTTGAACATGAAGAGCTATTTGTACTAACATTGATCTAACTTTCTTATGCCCTTTTCTCTCTTTCCTAATTGTTGAAGTTGTAGTCTTTTTACTTGACTCAAAAAATACCATTTTACACCATCTAGCCTTATGCCCAAAATTATTGCATTTATAACATATGATATCATTATTCATAAGAGGTGCAAAAGAATTGAACTTTCTATTAACATTATTTTTCACATAACTAGTGCAATGTGTAGCTCTATGACCATATTTTTTACATGAAAAGCAATAGCCATGGAAGAGATTATGTAACCTGTTTGAGTACCTTGGAAAATATGGTCGAGTGCTTCTTATTTTGTTGTTCTTGTGATTAACTCTTGTCCATGGTTCTTCTTTGCCCTCTTCTTTCCAGATTTCTTTTCCTTCCAAAATATTAGTATGAGTCATGAGCTTATATTTGTTTGATGTTTCTGTTTCTTGAGAGCTTGACTCCTCTTTCTATTTCCCTAACTTTATATCTTATCTCAACTTGGTATTTTCAACTTCATTCCTTAGAGATATAATTTTTGCTTCTAATATTTCACACTCTATTTCCCTTTCTCTCAATAGATTTGTCATATCCTATTCAAATTTATTTCCTTCTTCTACCTTTATCTTGAGTTCGGTGAGACTCTGTAGAAGTTCCATCTTTGATTCTTCATCCTCTTGAATTTTATCCTTAAAACTTGAGTTCTTCTTTCTAACCTTTTCCAAGTTCCTAAGAGCAGCAAAGAATTCCTCTTTTATGTTGATCATAGTCTCTTCTTCATTTTCTAAAATCATGTGTGTTCCTGTCGGATCTTCCTCCAAGTTGTTAGTCTTTTCACGGAGAGACCTGCTCTAATACGAATTGAAGAGCATGAGCTTATACTGAGAGGAGGTGAACAGTATAAGATAAAACTTTTTACTTTTCAATCCATATGATAACATCAGCAATATTAAAGTAGTAATCATTACATAAAACATCACACAAATGAGAGACATAATTTAACATAGTTCACCCAATATGGGCTACTCCACGAAGAAAATATTCATTATAAATTTTCTCAATATATTCTTTTGGAAATCAATTCCCTATTACAATTTTTATGGACCTCTATCCAAAGGATACACCAATCCCCTTGCTCTGACTTGAGGATATCTATCCATAGGAGAACTCTTTCTCCTCTGCTCTAGATGATGCTCTTTTAGAAGACTTTTGCCCCCACTGCACTGGCTTGTGGATCTCTCTCCACTAAATACCTCTATCCTTACTCAAAAAACCTCTATCCTCATTGCCCTAGCTAATGGATCTCTATCCACTAGAGACTACTATCCTCTGCTCTATCACCACCAAGCCTGCTCTAAACTCTGCTTAATCTTTATCTCAAAATTGCACTGATCATTATCCTTTGACTAGCACCAATATACTCACAAATCTATCTCTACTCTGGCACAAATCTACTCTCAAATCTATCTCTACCTTGGTACAAATATGCTCTAAAATTTGTACCATTTTTTTTCCTCAAGTCCTCTCAAGAACTTGAATAACACAAGCTTATACTGAGAGGGGGGGTGAACAGTATAAGACCACTTTTTACTTTTCTTATCCCAATCAAAATTATACAATATATCAATGGCAATATCAATAGCAGAAACCAAAGCAATGAACAAATCATCACACACACATGAGACACCAATTTACGTGATTCGCTCAATGTGAGCTACATCCACGGATAAAATCTTTCACTAAATTTTATCAATCCAAATTCTGGGAATACCTTTCCCGATTACAATGTTTATGGGCACCAACCCAAAGGAGACACCAATCCCCTAATCTCGAGTTCGTGGGCACCAACCCACAGGAGACACCAATCCCCTAGCTCTACTCTGGTTGGTGATCCTCTAGAAGACCTCTGCCTCCGTTGCCCTTAGCAAATGGAACTCTATCCACAGAAGACACCTGTCCTCCCTGCTCTGGTTGGAGACCTCTGTCCTCAACTCTATCACCTCCAAAGTTGGTCCTCGAATTTGCACTAAACACAGTCCTTCGATCTAGCACAAATGTCCTCGTTCGTCTTTGCCTGTCTGCTCTCTACGCCCTCTGCTCTCTCTATGCAAACACACCCACACTTGGTCGAACTTCAACCCTTGCACTGTCTACGCACACTCTTCTTCCTTTGCGATCTTTCACACTCAGAATGATTCGATGAAATGCACTCTGCACACTATGATCGAATTTCGCACTCTGCTCTCGGCGATCGAACTTCTTGCTCTGTGCACTATCTCCGAACGTCGCACTTCAACAACACATCCAATCACCCAAACAGCCCTCCTTTTATATCAAAATTTTCAAGATGAAAACTTTAATCTTAGTCGGCTGTTATACCAAAAACAAACCCTAATCTACGTCGGTTGCAAGCCCTAATTTTTGTCGGCTAAAATTTAACTTTGTCGGCTTCACTGCCTCTGGAACACTTCTGTAGCTTCTGCCGTGAAACTACAACATGTCGCGATATCGCGACACCTTTGCAACCGTACACTTTCTTTTGGCTTTTGTCACGATATCGCGACACTTCAGCCTTTGTCGACTTCAACTAAGCTCTTGTCGCGATATCGCGACACTTTTGTCTTTGTCAGCATCAACTTTGCTTTTGTCGCGATATCGCGACACTTCTCCCTTCGTCGACCTCCTTTCTGCTTTTGTCGTGAAATCGCGACACTTCTCCCTTCGTCGACCTCCTTTCTACTTTTGTCGTGAAATCGTGACACTTCTCCTATAGAAGGCCTGCTTTCAGTTTCTATCATGAAATCATGACACTTTCGCTTCCTTGCACTCTTCTCTGCTTGCACTAGCGAAAACATGACATGTCACGAAATCGTGACACTTTCGCTGCCTTGTGCTTTTCTCTGCCTTACGCCCGCAAAAATGGAACATGTCACGAAATCGCGACGCTTTCGCCTTTGAGCTCTTCCTTCTTGAATTTGTCATGAAATCGTGACGCTTCTTCTTCCATGCTCTTTCGTTTTGCTTCTGTCATGAAATCGTGACTCTTCTCCTGTTGAAGACCTGCTTCCTATTTCTGTCATGAAATCATGACACTTTCTCCAACCGTATGTTGCCATCTCAATCTATCATGAAATCATGACACTTTCTGCATCCGTTTGCTTTCTCTTCAACCTATCGCAAAATCGCGACGCTATCAACTTTCCGTACGCTTTCTTTGCAACCTGTCACGAAATCGCGACGCTTTCAGCTTTCGTACGTCTTCTTTGCAACCTGTCGCAAAATCACGACGCTTCTCATTTCAGACTCTTCCCTTTGCTGCATGTCATGAAATCATGACACTTTATCTTGCTTCCACTTTGTCTTCTGACTTGTCATGAAATCGTGACACTTTTTCTCCTTAGCGCTTTTCTTTTCTTCGGGTCATGAAAACCCGACATGTCGCGATATCGTGACACTTTTTCTCCTAGACTCTCTCTCCTGCATTATGTCGCGAAATCGCGACACTTTTTCTTTCGGACTCTCTCTCCTGCAACATGTCACGAAATCGTGACACTTTTTCGTCCGTTCAACCTTCCTTGCAATATGTCACGAAATCGTGACATTTTTGACTCCGAACATTCTCTCTCCTCTTTGAGTCACGAAACTGCGACATGTCGCGATATCGCGACACTTTTCTAATGTGCTTTCTCTCTCCTGCTTAAGTCGCGAAAATGCGACATGTCGCGATATCGCGACACTTTTCTAACTTACTTTCTTTCGAACCTGTCATGCCGTAACCTTCATCAAAACAAATTATTTTACATCAAATCAAATTCCTTCAAAAGCTTCTTGACATCAATGACAACTTATACACTTGAGCAAAGGCAATGTACCCAAGGTACCCAAAATTGCCAACAATCTCCCCCTTTGTCATTGATGGCAAACCTTTACTGAAAACACGTCTCAAGAGCCAAAACTGAAACCAACTGTGCTAACAACTGTGCCCACAACGAGAATCTTCCTTTGAAGTTTTGCTCCCCCTGACTTGAAGCTTTCCTCTTCACTTGAAGCTCTCCCCCTTACTCATATCTCTCCCCCTTTGTCATCAATGGCAAAGGGTCACCTTTGGGGCTCGGGACTAAGAATGAGCCTCTTAGCTTAGTCCCTCCCCCACCTCCCGATGAGGTGATTAATTCTGGGGTGGGAGTAAAACTCCCATTAGGCACTGATCATCATCAGCGTCTATAACTTCCTTGCCGGGCCTTCTCTTGAACTCTTTGTCCATATTCCTGTTCTTGTCACTGTTCTTGTTCTTGTTCTCATCCCTGTTCTTGTTCATGCCTTGATCCTTGGACCTGTTTATACCATTGTTCCTATTCCTGTACCTTGGAAGTTCAGCTCTACACTGTCTAGTTGTGTGACCTTCATTGTTACACTTATAACAAGTAACAATGTTATTTCTTTTAGGCATACCTGTTCTTTGAATCCGCCTGTTCTGACTAACCCTGTTCTGACCAAACCTGTTCTGGCCGAACCTGTTTTGATCAAACTTGTTCCTGTAATTAACCTTGCAATAGACTGCCTTGTGCCCAAACTGTTGACAAGAGTAGCAATACCCTTGAAAGAAACTAGCGCTTCTGAAATTGTCGTTTACCTTCTTCACTTGAGCCATGCAATGTGCAGCCATGTGACCAAACCTGTGACACGCAAAACATCTGCCGTGAAATTTTTCTTTATTCGACCTCTTGGGTCCTGAAAACTTCTTCTCATTCTGAATTTCGTTTTCTATTTTTGCGCATCTATCATTCAAGGACTCATGATCTGAAATACTTTCCTCATCAGAACTCTCTTCCTTTTGGAGTCTCTTACTAGACTCTCCGACTTGTTCCTTGTGTGCTTAACAAAACCAAGGCCTGTTTTATCCGTTGTCTTTCTTTGACCTTTGATGAGTGACTTAACCTTTTTGGAGCTATCTTGAAACCTGTAAAGCTTATCCTTGTACTCTTTAGTTTCCTCTTTCAAAGAAGCCATTTTCTGTTCTAACTCACTATACTCAAGAACCTTAGACTCTAACTCATCCTTGAGTTCTTGTGTCTTAGCCATAGAGAAGTCAAGACTTTCTATAAGATCATCTCTCTCCATACAACATTCATCTAACTTATCCTTGAGTCTAGCATTCTTCTTTCTTTCCTTTTTCAAAACACTAAGAGCATTAGTAAGTTCACTTTCAAGATCCTTTATTTGTTTGCTTTCTGAATCATCAAAGCCTTTTTCAGATTTCTTATCACTAGAGGTGCTACCTTTTTCAAAAACCATACAAGCATCTTCCTTATAGTTTTCTGAAGCATCCTCATACATACTAGAAACCAAATCATTATTTGTGCAATCATCCTCAAGGTGACCAAAATTTCCACATCTAAGACATTTCATGATAATGAATCTATGTTTCGGTTCTTCCTCTTTTTTCTGATATGAACAACATCTCATTTTCATTATCACTTGAAGAACTTTCACTATCACTACTAGAACACTTACTTGCTTTGTCTAGGTAGAAACTCTTCTTGTGCTTGTGAGAATACCTCTTTCCTTGATTGTTGTGCTCATCTTTGTTTTTCTGTGATGCTTGTGCTTTTTAGAATCCTTGCTCTTAGAATCTTGTTTATCTTCATCACTTTCATTCTTGGGAACAATACAGTTAGTAGCATAATGACCAAACTTTCCACAATTGAAACATCTTATATTTTTCACGCTTTTGTGCTTTCTAGAGAACTTGCCTTTCTTGTTGTAATATGCCTCTTCATCACTAGAAGACTCATCACTCTCTTGAAGTTGTTTACCCTTGGATTTCTTGGTAGCCTTGAAAGCTGCCTCTTTCTTGACGTCAACCTTCACTTGAGTTCTCAACTCAAATGCTGCAAGTATACTATGGAGCTCATCCTTTTTCAACTTATCCAAATCTTTAGCTTCCTCAATAGCAAAAATATTTTCACTAAATCTATTAGGAAGAGATCTTAAAATCTTATCACAAACATCATTTTCAGCAAGCTCAAGACCTAAGTCTTTCATGGAGTTAACAACCTCATCCATACGAAGCATGTAGTCACTAATATTTTCATCATCATTCATCTTGAGTTGTTCAAACATACCTTTGAAGTGTCTCAACTTGGCCTTTCTGACATTTGTATCACCTGTATGAACCACCTGCAATTGTTTCCACATTTCACTAGTTGTCTTGCAGTGAATCACTTTGGTGAGATCTGCTTTCTGTAAGCCTTTCGAATTGCATTCATTGCTTTTGAATTGTTGTGATGTAGGAGCCTTTCTTCTTTAGTATTTGGACCATGTACAGGAATAGTGTACTCATCTTCAATTACTTCCCATACCTCATTACCAAGTGCCATTAGATGAACCTTCATCCTTGCACTCCAAAGACCAAAATCTGACCCATCAAGAATAGGTGTTGCATTGCCACTTGAATAATCCATTGTGTTCTTTACTAGCTTTTCCTTCAAGCTGTTAAACTTTTCGAAGGCACCCGCTCTGATACCAATTGAAGAACACAAGCTTATACTGAGAGGGGGGTGAACAGTATAAGACCACTTTTTACTTTTCTTATCCCAATCAAAATTATACAATATATCAATGGCAATATCAATAGCAGAAACCAAAGCAATGAACAAATCATCACACACACATGAGACACCAATTTACGTGATTCGCTCAATGTGAGCTACATCCACGGATAAAATCTTTCACTAAATTTTATCAATCCAAATTTTGGGAATACCTTTCCCGATTACAATGTTTATGGGCACCAACCCAAAGGAGACACCAATCCCCTAATCTCGAGTTCGTGGGCACCAACCCACAGGAGACACCAATCCCCTAGCTCTGCTCTGGTTGGTGATCCTCTAGAAGACCTCTGCCTCCGTTGCCCTTAGCAAATGGAACTCTATCCATAGAAGACACCTGTCCTCCCTGCTCTGGCTGGAGACCTCTGTCCTCAACTCTATCACCTCCAAAGCTGGTCCTCAAATTTGCACTAAACACAGTCCTTCGGTCTAGCACAAATGTCCTCGTTCGTCTTTTCCTGTCTGCTCTCTACGCCCTCTACTCTCTCTACGCAAACACACCCACACTTGGTCGAACTTCAACCCTTGCACTGTCTGTGCACACTCTTCTTCCTTTGCGATCTTTCACACTCAGAATGATTCGACGAAATGCACTCTGCACACTATGATCGAATTTTGCACTCTGCTCTCGGTGATCGAACTTCTTGCTCTATGCACTATCTGCGAACGTCGCACTTCAACCACACATCCAATCACCCAAACAACCCTCCTTTTATATCAAAATTTTCAAGATGAAAACTTTAATCTTAGTCGACTGTTATACCAAAAACAAACCCTAATCTACGTCGATTGCAAGCCCTAATTTTTGTTGGCTAAAATTTAACTTTGTCGGCTTCACTGCCTCTGGAACACTTCTGTAGCTTCTGTCACGAAACTACAACATGTCACGATATCACGACACCTTTGCAACCGTACACTTTCTTTTGGCTTTTGTCATGATATCATGACACTTCAGCCTTTGTCGACTTCAACTAAGCTCTTGTCACGATATCGTGACACTTTTGTCTTTGTCAGCATCAACTTTGCTTTTGTCACGATATCACGACACTTCTCCCTTCGTCGACCTCCTTTCTGCTTTTGTCATGAAATCGTGACACTTCTCCCTTCATCGACCTCCTTTCTGCTTTTGTCACGAAATCGTGACACTTCTATAGAAGGCCTGCTTTCAGTTTCTATCATGAAATCGTGACACTTTCGCTTCCTTGCACTCTTCTCTGCTTGCACTAGCGAAAACATGACATGTCATGAAATCGTGACACTTTCGCTGCCTTGTGCTTTTCTCTGCCTTACGCCCACAAAAATGGAACATGTCACGAAATCGTGACGCTTTCACCTTTGAGCTCTTCCTTCTTGAATTTGTCATGAAATCGTGACGCTTCTTCTTCCATGCTCTTTCATTTTGCTTCTATCATGAAATCATGACTCTTCTCCTGTTGAAGACCTGCTTTCTGTTTCTGTCATGAAATCGTGACACTTTCTCCAACCGTATGCTGCCATCTCAATCTGTCATGAAATCGTGACACTTTCTACATCCGTTTGCTTTCTCTTCAACCTATCGCAGAAATCGCGACGCTTTCAGCTTTCGTACGTCTTCTTTGCAACCTGTCATGAAATCGTGACACTTCTCATTTCAGACTCTTCCCTTTGCTGCATGTCACAAATCGTGACACTTTATCTTGCTTCCACTTTGTCTTCTGACTTGTCACGAAATCGTGACACTTTTTCTCCTTAGCGCTTTTCTTTTCTTCGGGTCATGAAAACCCGACATGTCACGATATCGCGACACTTTTTCTCTCGGACTCTCTCTCCTGCATTATGTCATGAAATCGTGACACTTTTTCTTTCGGACTCTCTCTCCTACAACATGTCATGAAATCGTGACACTTTTTCATCCGTTCAACCTTCCTTGCAATATGTCACGAAATCATGACATTTCTGACTCCGAACATTCTCTCTCCTCTTTGAGTCATGAAACTATGACATGTCGCGATATCGCGACACTTTTCTAACTTGCTTTCTCTCTCTTGCTTAAGTCGCGAAAATGCGACATGTCGCGATATCGCGACACTTTTCTAACTTACTTTCTTTCGAACTTGTCATGTCGTAACCTTCATCAAAACAAATTATTTTACATCAAATCAAATTCCTTCAAAAGCTTCTTGACATCAATGACAACTTATACACTTGAGCAAAGGCAATGTACCCAAGGTACCCAAAATTGCCAACAAAACTTGCTCAATTTGCTCTCAAGTCTTCACCAAGACTTGTCTCAAATCTGTTCAAAAAGTCTTCACCAAGACTTACCTCAACTCTGTCTACAATATTTCATAAAATCTTGCTCAACTCTTTCCTTAAGATTTCACAAAAGCTTACTCAAACCTGTCCTTAAGCTTTCACAAAAGCTTACTCAAACAACTGCAAAACTTACATACAAAACTCAACTTAAATCTCTTTCAAAAAACCTCTTCTCACACAAACAAGTTTCACTCAGAATCTTGTTTAACCATAGGAACATATAGAGAATGATAAACTCTATCAAGATATCAATATGTTTCACACTCACAAGGTTTTTGTACTCAACAAAACAATCTATCACTTTCAAATTCTCTTTCAAATCAATTCAGAATAAAGTATAATTTGTTTCACAAAACTTGAACTATCACTCTAATGCTTTCAATCAATAATGCTCAATCTGTTGGAATATGTAATGCAACATTGCGTAAATTATTCTTATACTAAAATATAAAGTCTAAAGAATAATATTTGAATTAGAATATAATTCTATCTTATGTAAAATATTCCCACCCAATTAATAAATAAATTAAGGGTGCTAGGAATATTTAATTTCTTGTGAAAAAATTATTTTTCTTTTCTAAAAAATATTAGAAAGTAACTAATAACTTTCTAATATTTGATAGATGCCACTTATCACATATCTCAAAGATTAGATTGTGATAAAATTATAAAGTAACTAAAGCACTTTCTAATATTTGATAGATTGTGATAAGATTTAGGGTTGTAGTAGAAAAACTTCTCTTTAAATAGAGGTGTTTTCTACTACATATTATTATATTTTATCGTATCTTGTCATATTGACTTGTTTTGTAGGTTATGTTGATGCATATTGTTGCATAACATTGAAGCATTCTTGTACTGTTGAATCATTGAATAATATAGTGAGCTTCATAGTGGATGTTTCCCTTCTTCATTTGAAGTAGGGTTTTACCACTTAATATTGGTGTTGTGGTTTTTTCTTTTTTTGTGTGTGATTGATCTTGTGGAGCATTCTTCGATCTTTGGGAGACTTTGTTTGTCTCACATTTGGTATTGCTACCGATAGAGCGGATTCTTTTGGATTCAAAAGGTGTTTAGCAAATATAAATTTTGTTGCAATATTAAGTAAATTTTAATCAAATACTAAATTTGTGGTTAGGAAGTTGATTCTTATTGCAAGTTGATCTTGGTTTATTCAATTGCAATATGGTTATAGTTGTTTATTGCAAGATGGTTATAGTAGTTCATAATTATCTTTCATGATGATCAATCAGCTATTGCCTTGGCTAAAAATCTTGTAATGCATCAAAGGACAAAGCATGTTGAAATCCAAGCCCATTTTATCAGATAGAAGGTATTGGATGGGACTATTCAGTTGGAGTATTGCCCATAATCTTCTAATTTTGTTGATTTGTTCACCAAACCTCTTCCCAAGGAGCAGTTTTGTAATCTGAGGGACTCACTTGGTTTGGTGAAGTTGTCCTCAAGGGGGAATGAAGTGTAGTTACACTTGTGTGATGACAACTTCATCCTTATGAGGTGTTTTGTGCTATATATGAGTTGATATTTGGTGGTATAATTGCTTTTTGCATCTGTTTTGAACATGGTACTTTCTTGTTTGCCTTGTGCAACTTTTGTACATGTTACTTTGTAGATGGCATTGTGCAATTATGGTATATGATGCAATTGCTTTATGTGACTCTTTTACATGGTACTTTCTTGTTGCCTTATGCAACTTTGTACATGTTTTTATGTAGTTGGCATTATGCAATTGGTTTATCATGGTACTTTCTTGTTAGCATTTATGCTACTTTTGTACATGATATTTTATGGTTGGCTTTATGCAACCGGTGTACACACTTTATTATTTTCATATACCTTATGCAACTCTTGTACATGGTACTTTTTTGTTAGCCTTATGCTACTTTTGTACATGGTACTTTAGAGTTTGCATTATCATGGTACTCCTTGTTTGCTTTATGCAACTTTGTACATGATATTTTTTGATCAACTATATAGCACGTGACTATAAGTATGGCTTAGCATCTTTTTGTGATGACTTATAGTTCATTATTTGTTAGATCAGTTTTGTTATCATCTTTGGATATTCATATATGTTGTGGTGAATATATTTATGATGATGTATCTAACAGATCTTATGTTGAGTTGCTTGTAGCTTGTAGGTACTTCCGTTTGGGGTTTTGCGAGGCTTATTGAAGACACCCTTGTGATGTTTTCTTCTTGTTATTTGCAACCACTTGTGGTTGATGGATGGCTTTGTAAGTTGCTTGTATCTGAAGCTACTCCGTTGGGGGCTTGTAGTCTCATTTTGGCCCATTTTTTATTGGTGCCTTATTATAGACCATTCTTGGTCATAGAAGCTCATTGTAACTATATTAGTCATTTGATTCTCATCCCCGTTTGTATCTTTAGGGGGGGAATGTTTCTTTGTCTCATAATTCCTTTCCCCAATATTGCATTAAGGGAGAGTGTTGGAATATGTAATGCAACATTGTGTAAATTATTCTTAGACTAAAATATAAAGTCTAAAGAATAATATTTAGAAAATAATTCTATGTAAAAATATTTCCACCCAATTAATAAATAAAATAAGGGTGCTAAGAATATTTAATTTCTTGGAAAAAAGTTATTTCCTTTTTCTAGCAAATATTAGAAAGTAACTAATCACTTTCTAATATTTGATAGATGCCACTTATCACATATCTCAAAGATTAGATTGTGATCAAATTAGAAAGTAACTAAAGCACTTTCTAATATTTGATAGATTGTGATAAGATTTAGGGTTGTAGTAGAAAAGCTTCTCTTTAAATAGGGGTGTTTTCTACTACATATTATCATATCTTATCATATCTTGTCATATTGACTTGTGTTGTAGTTTATGTTGATGCATATTGTTGCATAACATTGAAGCATTCTTGTACTGTTGAATCATTGAGTAATATAGTTATAGTGGATGTTTATCTTCTTCATTTGAAGTAGGGTTTTACCACTCAATATTTGTGTTGTGGTTTTACCTCTTTTATGTGTGATTGATCTTGTGGAGCATTCTTCGGTCTTGAGGAGACTTAGCCGACTATTTTTTTTTAAATTAAAAAAATGACTATATATGGAAATAAAAAAAACAGTTTTGCTTTATAAAAAAAAATTGTTTTGTTTTAAAAAAAAAAAACAATTTTGCTTTTTGAAAAAGTTTTGCTTTATAAAAATCTTTAAAATTTTTCATACCAATTTTTTTATTAATAAAATAAATTTTATTAATTTAATTGCATTTTGTTAAGCAACTTTTTGTATTAAAAATTATTATTATTCTCCTTAAAATGCAATATTTTTTGTCTCACATTAACAATGGTTGTTTGTGAGTTTGCTTGTTTTACAAGGTTATCCAAGTATGTTTTGGAGTATACAAGGCAATTTCGGATCAACTTTTTCACTCTCTTCCCCTATTTTTATTAATTTCTTCTAATCTCTCACCAATATTTGCTTGAAGCATACTGTAAATTAATGTAACTCGTATCTCTCATTATGAAAGTAAAAGAGAATTAAAGTGAGAGTGAGAGAGAGAGAGAGAAAGAGAGAGAGATAGTATATTTGTGTTTTATTTTGTGTCTCCACTATCTCTTGTTCATCTTTCTTACATTTTGCATCTCAACTAATCTAAATACTAACTTGCTACTAAACAATCTACTAACCAACTAACTTGCAATTTACTAATTTTCATATTAATCAGGAAGATTAAAATGAATCAACTTCCTAACCATAACTTTAGTATTTGATTAAAATTTACTTAATATTGCAACACAGTTTATATTTGCTAAACACCTATCGAATCCAAAAGAATCCGCTCTATCAGTAGCAAGTTCTTTTCGAGTCCTCGTACCTGTACCCTTATGGGTAGCTTGGTTGACCTTGGGTGATATGAATTGGCAATTCATTAGGCTATAGCAAAACCTTAAAATGAACACTAACTTACTAACTTATTGACTATCTAACATTTAACAAATGTTTTATGGTTCAATTCAAGTTAGTTTATTTTGTTGCAAGATGATTGTTATGGTTAGTTACATTCTTATTGCAAGTTAATCTATTACAAGTTGATCTTGGTTTATTCAATTGAAATATGGTTATAGTTTTTTATTGCAATATGGTTATAGTAGTTCATGATTATCTTTCATGATGATCAATCGACTATTGCCTTGGTTAAAAATCCTGTAATGCATCAAAGGACAAAGCATGTTGAAATCTAAGCCCATTTTATCAAAGATAAGGTATTGGATGGGACTATTCAGTTGGAGTATTGTCCATCATCTTCTAATTCTGTTGATTTGGTATCAGAGCAATATAAACTTATAAACTGTGAGACAAGCAAAGTCTCCCCAAGATTGAATAATGCTCCACAAGATTAATCACACACCAAAAAAAGAAAAAACCACAACACCAATATTAAGTGGTAAAAGCCTACTTCAAATGAAGAAGGGAAACATCCACTATGAAGCTCACTATATTACTCAATGATTTAACAGTACAAGAATGCTTCAATGTTATGCAACAATATGAATCAACATAACCTACAACACAAGTCAATATGACAATATACAATAAGATATGATATTATGTAGTAGAAAACACCCCTATTTAAAGAGAATTTTTTCTACTACAACCCTAAATCTTATCACAATCTAATCTTATCACAATCTATCAAATATTAAAAAGTGCTTTAGTTACTTTCTAATTTTATCACAATCTAATATTTGAGATATGTGATAAGTGGCATCTATCAAATATTAGAAAGTGATTAGTTACTTTCTAATATTTGCTAGAAAATGGAAATAACTTTTTCCCAAGAAATTAAATATTCCTAGCACCCTTATTTTATTTATTAATTGGGTGGGAATATTTTTACATAGAATTATTTTCTAAATATTATTCTTTAGACTTTATATTTTAGTCTAAGAATAATTTACACAATGTTGCATTACATATTCCAACACAATCAACTCTACTCAACCATTTACTCAATGAAACACAACTTGCTTACAAACCCTAACCAAGTGTTTCACACTACTTCCAACAACACACACTATGGATCTCAAATCCTGACTCAAGATGATTCCAATGTCACATAATAATGATACTCATGTTCTTTCAAGCATTCACCAATCATGCATATGAAAACTCACTCAAACATTTCCAACAATGCTTATCAAACAATCCTTTTCACTCCACCTTTGCATTTCACAACATTCAATCCAACAACATTTTACTCATAAGGAATATGTGCCCATACATTTTGTTTTGATGAAGATATATCTTCAAAACATGTTTTACTCACAACCGAAACCTTTTGCCAACTCTAGGTTAGATAGCAACAACCTATCTCAAAATCTCCACAAAAATATTTATCCCAACAAATATTTCACCATTAAAGTAATACACATAAAATGACAAATCACAAATACACCTTATTACTCCTTCCTTAAAAATCAATCTTCAATCAATGAATCATTCACTCACAAAAATAACTATAATGGCAATCTCCCTATAACTCCTTTTAACTCCAACTCAATAAAATATTTAAATCAAATTTCAACCCTCAAAATAAATTTCAAATTACAATCATAAAGTCCTTGAATACACCTTATCCTCTCCAATTCTTAACCCAACATTAATTCCAAATTATGCCAACAAAAATCCTTGCAAACCCTTATAAACTCCAAACTTTAATTAACACTTGGCAAAAATAAAATTATTAATTCATACCTTAGCCTTAAGAAAAAATTAATTTTTGTGCGCCTTAGACTCCACAAAGCACCCCACGCAATTCGAACTCGCGTTCACCTGCCCGCCAAGCACCTTATCCATGGCTGAGGAAGCCACGCGAGCTACACACCCTCACAAAACCAATGAAGCACCTTTCGTTTCTTATTCCCTTCATCGGTGCCAAAAACCAAATGTGCAAAAACCTTTAACATTCGCTACCATCGGGAATCGAATGCGGGACTTGTGTCCTACCAACAACTTATGCGCCAGGCCTTGCCACTAGACCACCCAAGCGGATGGTGATGGGAGTGCACCCTCACTCCGCCTTATACATTCGTCATTTGCTTCAACCTTTAAAAAAATTAAAACCTTTGCCTTGCTCATGAAATCGCACGATAATGTTATTAACCCTTTGCATGCATAATTAAAATTTCGGAGACTTGCTTTATTGCATCCAAATGATATAGTATAAATACCATATCTTATTTTTTCTCGACGTCGACGAAAATATATTAAAACAAAATATTTTGCACCTAACCCTAACTTAGGGTTTAATTAAATTAATTTATATTATTAATTACAATATACATATTATAATTAATTAACCTTAGGCTTAACTTAAACCCCGTGAGTGTGGTCTATCGGCAAGGATGCCACTTGCATTATCGATGATGTGACCCGGGTTCAATCCCCATGGTGGATGTATATAAGAAGTATTTACTCAATAAATAAATAAAAAACTTAAACTCTTAATATTATAATAATAAACATTATAATATTATTTCCTTCGGGCCTAGGTATTTTCCTTTCTTCAGGGTGTTTTGTCAATATTTTGACCAATCATGTGAAGTTTTAAACCAAATCTCTTGGGCTTAAAATATAAATATTTTAACCCTCCTTTTGTCAATTCCTTGTACTGATTTATGACATCACTGACATTGTTTCTTGACATAAATGACAACACAACTACTCAAAATGTCCAACAATAGTTGGTTTTCCTAAATTATTATTGAATTTTGATAGCAACTAGACACTAGTTGCAGAATCGATGGATTTTGACTAAAACCTATCATCATGTTTCCAAGTTTCTAGCAACGAATCGAGGTCGTGTTTGATAAACGTCCAACACTCCTTCCACGTGCTCTGATGAATGAGTATGTGTTGTATATGGAAAGACTCTGTAGAACGTGAATGATAGGTTGCTCTTGTCTAGATAATGTTCCTAGCAACATCTAGATGACCTCAATTGATTTGATGAATTGCATCTGCAATAATTGTCTACAACAAAACAAATTAATGTAGCAATTCTGGAAAACGACGAACCCATCAATTTGCACCGTAGTAAATGATTTGGAGTTGCTACCGACATTCAATTGATTTCATCCCTAGGTCCATCAAAGAAGTCTTAATAGAGGAGCATAGTCGATCTTTGGTTATCGTGTGGTCTCACAGCTTCAAAAGTCAAATTCTAAGCCATCACGGCTACTGTCACGCACCTGTCTAAATTCGATGATTCACATTTTATTTTTGAATTAAAATCCTTAGTCTCACATGCGTGGGGACGACGTATCCAATGATGTTTATAAAGCGTAAAGCACACAAGAACTCATAGCCAAGCGCAGGCTTGGCTAGTCTTGATAAGTTCTTATCTTCCTAAAACCCTGCAATGTGATATGTTACGTATTTTGGTAATCCTGGTTGGACTCATTATTGAGGTTAATAGGGAGATTTTAAACCACATCTTGTTAGTTGGGAATTCAATTGCCCCACATGCTCCAAGGGAAGCAAGTGTTGATGTTTATAAGAGGGAAGACGTTCTTATTGAGATGACCACATGTGGTGGTCAGGTTAGAAGGAACTATGGCCCCTCCTTGGGTGAGGCGTATGTTGTGTATACATATTTTCCTCCCAATGCGTGGACTCTTCTCTCCATGTAGGTTTCCTGGTTGACCAACTCAGTTGATTGTGATATGTAGGTTTGACTGTTGTTGGGTCTAAAACATTTCGATTGACCATGTAAATAAATTTTGCAATGACTAACCTATCCTTAGTTGAATTTCATCTTTGACTCAAAGGTTTATACCTTCGAAAGGGATTAAACTACTATGATTAAATCCTTGGAATAAAATTAGATTAATGAGACCGTTGGAGGATTAAGTCGTTGGTTACCTATGTGACCGTTGGAGGAAAATTGAATGTAACCGTTGAACTCTATGGGTAAAATGACCATTGGGTCTAGTGTAATTAAACCCTTTAATTATGGTAGTTTGGGAAGTTAAAGAATACTTGACATAATATTTTATACTATGGAGTAATGAATTAGTACCCTTTAGCAAGATACTTTTAAATAATTAAGGGAAAGGATTAACGATTCGTTTTGTAAATTAAAGGTATGGGACTTTAATTTATAAGATGAAAGATAATTGTAATAATACTAAGAGGGAGGGTCAAAATGTTGTTTTACTAAATAGAAATTGGTTCACTAGATAAACTAAAGGTTTGGGAACTTTAGTTAGTTTAGTAAAAGGAAACCGAACTATTAACTAAAGATAAGGAACTTTAGTTAGTTGGAAAATTAATACATTGAAAACAATATATAATATTCTCAATACCTTTTAAAGAACTATAGATTATTCTTGACAAGAGATTGGTTAATAAATCTTATTGACTAGTATTGTGTACCTATAGTATGCTTCCTGTAACAAATTAAGGGGCCAAGTTTGTAAACTATAGTGTAATCTTGTGTGATAGATTACAGGTAGAGTTGTAGCTAAACTTGAGTAATCTTATTGGTAGATTGCAAGAGAGATTGTAGCTAAACTCATGGAACTATAGTATGATCTTATTGATAGATCCTGAGACAACTTGGTAGCCAAATTTGTGGAAGAACTATAGATTATAAGAAAAACTAGCGAACACATTTGTAAAGGAACTATAGTGTGACCATAATGATGGATTGTAGAATAAAACTGGTTTATGATCTCGTAGTAGATTATGACTAAACCCTTGGAAGGATTTGTAGATCTACAATTGAATCCATTAGTTTAAATGATAAGTTACTTGAGAATTTATGAAGTTGTTTAAATGCTATTTCTGGTTGAAAGAAATATGAGTTACTTGAGAAATTATGACTTGTTTAAATGTTATTTCTGGTTGAAAGAAATATGAGTTACTTGAGAAAGTATGACTTGTTTAAATGCTATTTCTAGTTGAAAGAAATATGAGTTACTTGTGGAAATATGATATGTTATGATTGAATCTTTGGCATTCTCTTGAAAGGGACTAGCAATATATTATTGTAATAATATTTATTTCAAAGGCATATCTTGGGAAAAATGATATGATATGAAAATGATGTAGATCCGTATTGATTCTCAAACACACAAGCAAAATCAATGGGAAAACAAAAATTTTGCAACTCAAATTTTATTATTTTCTTGGATCTCCATCCCCTTACAATGAAATCACTTCCTACATATAATATCCACCAAAAACCCTAACCTAACATGAACTTACTATTTTTAGTAAGTATCAGGACTTACTATTTTTAGTAACTCTAAACTATCACTCAGATGGATCCGAAAAAAATATCATGCATCCATTATTCCAAAATTAAGACTTTCCTAAAATATCTCCCTAGACTGACTCATGCAACAAAAGATATTAAATACCGAAAAACTAAAAAAAAAAAAACTGGAACAAAAACTTTTGAGCCCATTTCTGGCCACCAGGTGATGTTTCGAGACCCGAAAACGTGTTTAAATGGCCACTTCAATGACAACATTGTTGAACACGATGAGATCAACTCAATTCTATGCGTTTAAAAAAATGGCCTCAAACGGACACCCGGATCAAAAGTTATGACCCCGAGAAGTTGGAACTTTTATTCGGCTAAATCAAGAAAGTGTCACTAGATGTTGTGGGTGCATCATTCTCCTCTGGTTGAAAAGAACTCAGCTCCTATGAGTTCTACTGATGAAACTCCTGAAGCTTATCCTGCGCAATATTCTTTAGCTCTCCTTCAAAAATCTAGGTACTTTCAACTGATGATAATCCTTCCCACTGTACCAAGTACTTTCTATAGCTACCATTGCATGTGGTGATCACCTTCTTATCCAAGACTTGCTCAAGACGATCCTTCTTCTTCTTGGGAATATGTTGCACCCAATTTATCACTTTTGGTACCTCAACATCCCCTACATCTCCATGAAATTCATATAAATCAAAGACATTGAAGATCGATGAGATATCCAGGTCCTCTGGCAATTCGACCACATAGGCATTGTCATTCCTTTTCTGAAGAATCCTACAAGGCCCAATCTTCTTCATTTTGAGTTTATTGTATCTGCCCTTTGGAAATATTTCTTTACGAAGGTGGACCATTACCAAGTCACCTTCCTGAAATATCTTTGCTCGCCTATGTACATCTGTTGCTACTTTATACTTGACATTACTCTCCTGCAACCGTTGTCAAACTTCCTCCTGCAATTTTTGTATATGTTCTGCAAAAGCCTCTGCATCATCGCTAAAGTTTTAGTAATCGATAATTCCACTAAATTAAGCACACCATGGGGATTGTGGCCATAAACAATCTAAAATGGGGACTTTCTTGTCGAGCGATTTACTGAGCTGTTGAATGCAAACTTTGCTTGTGGTAACGCTCGATCCCACTATTTTGGCTTTGTACCAACTATGCACCTCAAAATATTACCCAAACTTCGATTCACAACCTTCATCTATCCATCAGTATTTGGGTGATACACACTACTTAACTAGAGCTTGGTATCAAGCTTCTTACATAATGTCCTCCAATAGTGACCCAAAATTTTGACATCTCCATCCGAAGTGATAGATCTTGGGATGCCATGCAAATGCATAATCTCATCAAAAAATATGACTGCAACTCCTATGGCATCTTTAGTTTTATGGCAGGGGATAAAGTGAGCCATCTTAGAGAACCTATCAATAACAACAAAGATGGAATACTTACCTCATTGGGTACGCGGAAGTCCTAACACAAAGTCCATGCTTAGATCAATCCAAGGTCCTATGGGAACTGGTAAAGGTATATACAACCCGGTATTCTGGGCATGGCCTTTAGCCATCTGACAGACTCTACAACGAGTTACAAACCTGGTTAAGTCTCTTTGCATCTTTGGCAAATAATACTCCTCCACCACAAGAGCAATAGTTTTATCCACCCCAAAGTGTCCAACTAAACCTCCACTATGCAACTCTCTCAAGATGTTCTCCCTCATGGAACCAACAAGAATGCATAACTATTTACCTCTAAACAGATAACAATATTGCATAACATATTCTGCAAAAATGTTACTAAACACACTCCCTACTAGATTCTTATACTACTCCACAACCTATCCAAAGTCAGCATCAGCCTCATATAGATTCTTGATACTCTCAAATCCTACCACAACATTCTCCATGGTAGTCAGCAACATTACCTTCCTACTTAAGGCATCTACCACCTTATTCTATTTTCTTGATTTATGCTTAAAAGTGCAAGAGTTGCACAAGGACTCATACTCTCCCTGACCATTCTCTTTTGTATCAGTTTTGTCACTTGTTTGCTCAACTTGGCATTCTATGTTGGATTCAATCGATAGGCTGCTTGATTTGAAAGAGCTGACCTAGGGATCAAGTCGATATGATGTTGGATGTCCTCTTGGTGGCATCCCACCTGGTAATTCATCAAGTATGACATCAACATATTCCTACAACAACTAGACACTATAGTGGTATGACAGCTTTCTTCATCTGGACTTCTTGGTTTTTTTTTTTTTTTTTTTTTTTTTTTCGTGTGTTTGGGTTTTTGTTTTTGTTTTTTTTTTTTTTTGTTTGTGTTTGTTTTTTTTGTTTTTTTTTTTTTTTTTCTTTTTTTTTTGTTTTTTTTTTTTTTTTTTTTTGTTTTTTTGTGGGTTTTTTTTTTTGGTGTTTCTTTTTTGTTTTTTGTGTCTTTTTTTTTTTTTTTTTTTTTTTGGTGTGTTTTTTTTTTTTTTTTTTTTTTTTTTTGTTTTTTGTGTTTTTTTTTTTTTTTTTTTTTTTTTTTTTTGTTTTTTTGTGTTTTGTTTTGTTTTGTTTTTTGGTTTTTTTTTTGTTTTTTTTTCTTTTTTTTTTTTTTTTTTTTTGTTCTTGTCTTTTTTGTTTTTTTTGTTTTTATTTTTTTTTTTCTGTTTTGGTTTTTTTTTTTTTGTTTTGTTTTTTAGTTGGTGTTTTTTTATGGTTTCTGGTTTTTTGGTTGTTGTCTTTTTGTTTGTTTTGTTGGGGTTTTCTGTCATTTTGGTTGTTTTTTTTTGTTTTTTTGTTTGTGGTGTTGTTTTGTGTTTTGGGTTTCTTCGATACATGTGTAGTTTATTGATTTCAACACAAAGCAAATATGGAAAAACTTTTATATTTTATTATTTTCTTGGATTCATCCTTACTGAAATTTTAATATATATCCACCAAAACCTAACTAACATGAACTTAATATTTTTAGTAACTCTAAACTATCACTCGTATGGATCCAAAAAAATAGCATGCATCCATTATTCAAAATTTAAGACTTTCCTAAAATATCTCCCTAGACTAACTCATGTAATAAAAGATATTAAATACCGAAACTATGAACAAAACTTTAGCCCATTTTTGGCCACCGGTGATGTTTCGAGTCCAAAACTGTTGAAATGACCACTTAACGATAGCGTGCTAACACGTGAGGTCAACTCAATTCTATGTGTTTTAAAAAATGGGCTCAAATGGACACCCGGATCAAAAGTTATGACCTCGAGAAGTTGGAACTTTTATTCGGCTAAATTAGAAAAGTGTCACTAGATGTTGCAGGTGCATCAGAAAATATGATTTTCAGTCTTAGGAAAGTATGGGATTTCCTCCCTTTGAATTATGAATGCTTTAGACAAATACAACAGGATATTGTGTTTAGGTGTATTCAAATGGAAGATTATTACAAGTTATTGCTTGCCTAGAATGCATTTTCATATACATGTAATGGGTTATCCTGATCCCAAAACACCTACAATCTAGTACTAGTGGCTCGAACAAAGTCAAGCGAAGATTGGATCTATTCGACTTCTGTAGATATTGTATATATAATTTAACAAGGCCGCTTTAATGAAATGTCTCCATTATTGTAAAGTATCTCTTTTGAGATCAATTTGTAATAGGATTGTATCACTCTTTAAGAGGATTGTAAACAATGTAATTCTCATTTGTAAGTAAACATGGAAAGAAATGCAAAGTTATGTCATGGCATAAAGTTATCATATGTTAGGGTTTAGATCTTTAAATGAGAATTAAATATGGTGGTCTAAATGACCTAAAGTAATCCCTACACTACAAGAGGACGAATAAACCATACATGACACTTAAAGATGTATCTTTAGTGAGTAAAATATGGAATGAACATAAGGGAGAATGTGAATGTTATCTCATTTCATGGAGATTATGGTTGAATAACTCAAGTAAGGGATAATGGTAGACATTCACAAGTCTATGTGGGTTTGTGTGATAACCCCCTTAGCTTCCTATTGTTGATATGGGATAGTTAAGCATTGCAATGATTGTTGTTCTATCTTTCAGAAAGAGCAAGCAAAACTTCAAGGAATACGCCTAATGTATGGGTTGAAATAGACCTAACATAAGGACTAGTTTAATGTTTGATTTAAACTAGTAGGGAAAAGGGCATTCCTATTGAAATAGATGGGAGAATTCCTAATTGCAAGGTAAAGAAACCTTACCTGTAGGTCATTATAGGGATTGGCCACTCCTATCCATAGGATAGACACTGACCATGTTGAATTCCTATGAAGTGCAGCCTTGGACTTACTTAGATATTCATCTATAAGAGAACCACATGAAGATACTTGAATTCACTCATGAGCTAGAAACATTGATACGAGCTGATAAAAAAAATTCTCCCTAAGTTTGGTTGGTTATGAGATAGGGTAGTTACATATATGTTGCTATGGATATTTCAAATTCTTTCCCTTAATCCATTAAAATCAAATCTAAATGAAGGGAATAAGATGAAGTGGATTATAAAAATATTATATTTTTGATGTCGAATTGCTATGAGATTGGACACATGGCAAGAGATTGCAAAGTGAAAACAATGAAGAAAGATAAAATTCTAGTCATGAGATAAAATTTAAGACAAATCAAGGAAATCATATTGTAATAAAAGTTAGACTAGATCAAGCTTTACAACTCTAATATGATAGTTTCAAGGTGATTGAGGAGGGAGAGCTCTGGAAGAGAAAACTAGGGCATCAGTTGGGTAGCCGAAGAGATTTCTAGTTATTGTGGACTTGAAGACAAGATTGATGCCCCAGGAGGGCCCAATGGGAACATCTTCAGATCCTCTTTTAGAGAGACATAGTTCTTTTGCAGATTTGTTAAAGGATAAATCTCTATCATAGAATGAAGAAGCACAAAAAATTGTATTAAAAATGCTCTTTACGATTGTTGGAAATAGATCAACATCTCAACGAGTTAATGGATGCTTGCCATAGTCAGAATCAAGGCCAAATATTGTCATTGAGCAAAGGATGGTTGAAGAAATAATTTTATATAGATCCAATCATGATTTGATCTATAAATTCATGGGTATTCACCTTACCCTAAATTTTTTGCATTCCTGGGTCCAACAAAACTGGGAGCCTCTTGGTGAGTATTCTTTATGGTTTATTAGCAACAAATATTTTATTGTTAGTTTTTCTTCACTTGTCAATAGAAATAGGGCTTTAGAATTAAAAAAAGAGGAATCATGGTCTGACAATATTATTTGTTCAACCTTGGAGAGTGGGATTTGATCCTCGAATTGAACCCACTGCTATCCTGGTTTGGATTCATTTGTATGCACTTCCAATGGAGTTTTAGAGTGAACAGGTATTGGAAATTATCGATAATTCCCTTGGAAGACATTTGGGTGTTTCCAAAGACACAATGGAAGGAAACACAATTGTTTATGCAATATTATGTGTGGAAATGGATCTTAGCTAGCCTTTGCCAGTAGAGGTGGAACTCGAACTTGCAGGACTATCTTGGATTCAACAATTGGATTATGAGGCATTGCCCTTCAGATGCAGAGTTTACCATAAATATGGGTATTTGGCCCAATCTTGCCCAAATAATATGAACATAAAAATGGAGGCTCCTCTAGGAATGTCAAATCTTCCTAAGGAGGTTAAGTCAACAATCAATAAAGAAACATGCTACATACCAAACATAGCGTCGGCTATGTTTCTCCAAAGAAGACATTTTAATATATATACATTGATTTTATTTGATTTATAATCATCTATCATCTTTTGCTTTTACTTCATTTCATATGCGTATCGTAGTGTTGCCTTTAAGGGGGAACTGCCCTCCTGAAGAGGCATTGATTTATTTCAATTGATTTTATACTTCTTTCGGTCGTATCCTATCATATGTCCATGAATGGTTATTTGCTATAAATAGATCTAAGTCTGGTTTTATGTGATTAATGAACTAAATCTACAAGGTGAACAAAGGAGAGTGAACATATCTCTTTCCAAAACAACCAATATTTCTCAAGGCAAAGAAGCACAGGGAGATGGTTTTGAACAACCCAAAAGAAGGAGAAGGCAAAAGAAAAAATATGGTAAAGAGCAAACCCAACTCAAGCCCTCCAATAGGTATGAGATCTTTAAGACACTAATGGACCAAGAAGAAGAACAATTCATGGAAGGAGTGGATGGGAATAATGAAAACAATAACAACCATGTTCAAGCCCCTCTTTAATCTCCTCCCATCATAGAGTAGGTAATTGAGTGCAATGAGTTACCCCAATTAGAGAGTGTAGGGGCATTGATAGTGCATAACCAAGAGCAACCGATAATTAAGGACGTCATCATGGGCATAGCAAAAAAGAACAAAGAAAGGCCAACTCTAGGGATAACTCAGGTGGAAAAGAGATCAAAAAATAGCAGCTCTCAAGGAGTGAGTAGAAAATCAAATAAGGAATTGATAGCAGTTCAAGGAGACAAACTGATCACTGGAGGATCGGTGAGGCCAATAGATTTTTATTGCTCTCAAGGTAACCAATGATTATACAATCATGGAATGTTAGGGGTTTAAACAGTAGAACCCATCAATTTGTTGTTCGAAGACTCTTAGAAAAATGTAAAATAGATTTTTTGCTTATCCAAAAGACAAAAATGTCATTGATCTTATGTGTAAAACAATAAATAGACTTTGGAGGGGTGTTGGTCATATGGAAGTGGTTGCCCAAGGGGCCTCAAGGGGGATAGTTACTTTTTGGAACTCTCTTGAATGGATTGCAATAGAACATATAGCTTGGAGGGGTGTCCTCACATCACATTTTAGGAACAATGTCACAGTTGAACATGTTTTAATCACAAATTTTTATGGGGCTCAAAACCTAGATGGTCAGATGCATCAATGGAAAGTTGTGCATAACATGAGAGTCTCAAGGGAAGAGTTAGACTAGATTATTGTTGGGGATTTTAATGCTAAATTATCCTCTAGAGATCAGGAAGGGGGAACCCCAATTTTGGACCCAGGGGATCGACTTATGATTGCCCAAGTCCAGGCATTACACTTGGTGGATATTAAATGCCCTGGAACCAACTATACTTGGACTAATAAGAGGAGGGAGCCACATAGTGGGAAGGTAAAGTTAGATCATTTTTTGGTTTCAGAGGAGGCATTTGTAAAATGGAATATAAAATTTTAGATTTTGGAGGGTCCAATTTCATATCACTTTTCCATTTTGTTGGAAGGGGGGATCAAGACAGTGCAGCATCACAAACCATTTAAATTTGAAAACTTTTGGTTACAAAAAGAGGAACTTCAAAATAAAATTCCATAGTGGTGGGAAGAAGGCCATCCAATATATGGGATAACAATGTTTAGATTCCACAAACAACTTCATTATGTCAAAGATCAATTGAAACAATGGAGACAAGCTAACAAGACAAACTTCCAGGTCCATAGAGCTCCATTGGTGGCCAGATGGGATGAGGTTCAAAAACACTTTAGGGAAGGAAAAATTACAGAGCATCTCAAAGAAGAGGATGATGCATTGCGTAAAGCGGTTGAGGACATTGACAACCAAGAGGAGACCTACTGGAAATAGAGAGCAAGAACCACTTGGTTATTAGAAGGTGATAAAAATACCAAATTTTTCCATCGGGCTGCCTATGCTAGGAGACAGACAAACAACATGGAAGCTCTTCAAGATGAGAACGGACACTCCTTTGATACAATTCTAGGTATGCATTTCCATTCAATGGATTATTTTTCTAAACTATTTAAGGAAAGTATGGTGCAAGATGAAGAGGCTCAAAAAGAAGTTCTTGTTGTCATACCCTCTGTTATCTCTGAAGAAGAAAATTAGGCCCTACTTAAACCCATTGATAGAGAGGAACTGAAGAATGTAGTCTTTGGAATGAGCATCGAAAAAATACCAAGTCTAGATGGCTTTCCAATTGACTTTTTTAGGCCTTCTGGGACAACTTGGAGGAGGATGTAATGGTTGTTATAGAGGAGTCCAAAGGTAGTAAAATAATGCTTAAAGCATTAAATCATACTTTCATTGCCTTAATTTCAAAAGGGGAGAAGGGGTGCATATTTTATATTATAGACCTATTGCCTTATGCAATGTCATATATAAAATAATCACAAAGGTAATGGTTGAGTGACTAAAACCTCTTCTACATAGCATTATCTCCTTGGAGCAAGGGGGTTTTGTAGAGGGTAGGCAGATCTTGGATGGTGTGGTTCTAGATCAGGAGGCAATCCATTTAATGCAAACATCTAGTAATAGAGGAATATTCATAAAATTGGATATGTCAAAGGCTTATGATAGGGTGGAGTGGAGCTTCTTGTCAAAGATGATGGCAGCCTTTGGTTTCTCTCAGGATTGGATATAATGGATCATGAGCTATGTTTCTACTCTGACATACTTAGTGTTAATCAAGGGTCTTCCCTCGCAACCATTTGGAGCTACTCGAGACCTTCATCAAGGAGATCCTTGTTCCCCCTATATTTTTCTCATATTGGTTGAAGGCTTGGGTAGACTCATCTTGAGGAGAAGACAACAAGGTTTGCTAACAGGTATCAAGGTAGGTGAGGAAGTTTTGACTCACCTACAGTTTGTGGATGACATAGGATTGGTGGGAGTGGCCAACTTCAGGGAAGCAAGAATGATTAGAGATACACTTAATGTCTACCTTAGGGCTACAAACCAAGTCATCAATGATAAAAAAATCCAAAGTGGTCTTTTTCAATCTTAATCAAAGGCTTCAGGATAGAATTTTAGAGATCTTGGGATTCACAAGGACTTCTCTCCTAGTGGTATACTTGGGGGTCCCTTTGCATTTTAAAAAACTAAAAATAGATATCTGGAGGAATATTTTAGATTGTATCAAGGAAATAATTAATCATTGGTCTCACAAATGGTTAAGCTATGGGGGTAGATTAACTTTTTTACAGTCATTCATTCAAGTCATGCCAATTTATAAATTTTATATCCTTGCTACCCCACATACCATATGGAAAGAGTTGGACAAGATGGCTAGAAAATTTATATGGGAAGGAGTAAAAGGAGAGAGAAAATGGGCCTTATTAGGTTGGGAGAAAGTAAGCCAACCCAAGGTAAAAGGAGGTTTGGGACTAAGAAGATCAATAATAAAGCTTTGGTTGGAAAGCTTTACTGGAGGTGGATTTCCCAACCAACTTCTTTATTTAGTAGAATTTTAACTAGTAAATATTTGGAACAGGATAAACCCAAATGAGGTGGGTCATTTCCCTTTGGATGGTAATGGATCCTTAGTGTGGCAAGCTCTTAAGTTAGGATCTCAGGTAGTGAAATATGGATTATTTTGGAAAGTGGGGAGAGGGGAGAAGGCATAATTTTGGATAAATTCATGGGATCAATACCCACCTATCATTGTTGAATTCCCTAAATTACAACCAATAAAAATAGCCATGGAAACCAGGGTTGGGTCCAAATTGAAATTTATTTCAACACTAGTCAACTGGGGGATTATAAGTTCAAGCAATTTAAAAAATTGGATGAGTGGCCAATTTCAATCCCTCTATATTTGACACCCATTATGACTAGAATCTTGGTAGAAATATTTCTCACAAGTAGATATGAGGAGGATGAATTAGCTTAGGGATATGGGAGCCTTGGTGTCTACACATTGAAGGAAGGATATGATAAGATCCTTCTAGAGCCTCCTCCTCATGCATATCATGTTGAGGATTGGAGAAATATTTGGTAGTCCAAGGGTTGGCTGAAAGTAAACTTTTTGCCTGGCAGTTCATGCATAATGGAATTATTACTTTTGATAATCTCAGATGTAGGGGAATCATTGGTCCATCTCAATGTGTTTTATGCTACAAGAGTGAGGAAACAGTTGATCACGTGCCATATTTGGGAGAGATGGTTTTTATATTATAAAATTTGAGTTAATAGTGATTTGAACCGGATTAATATTTGGGAAAGATGGAAGAGGGGTAGATTTAAATCTAAAGCTCTTTGTATTGGTTGGAAGCTTGGATTAAACTTCATTTGGCGGCAAGTGTGGTTGGAGAGAAATGGTAGAATTTTTAGAGAAACCTTTTCATCTTTAGATGGAGTTTGGCATGTCATCTGGAGCAAAGTCACAGAAAATGTGGCAGTGTATGATAAAGAGGAAACTCAGGTTGTTATAGGGACATTGGAGAAGGAAGTTGAAGTGCAAGAGGGGCAGGATAGAGCTAGTTGGAAACCACCCCCAAAAGGTTGGATTAAAATTAATACTGATGGAGTTGCAAAAGGCAATCTAGGTAGAGCTAGAATTGGAGTGGTTTACTGAAATCATGTTGGAACAATACTCTATTGGGAACTGCAAGGTTTGGAAAGGGCCACAAATAATGAAGCGAAAGCCTTAGCTATCAAATATGCTTCTATTTGGGAAGTAAAAAAAGGTTATAGGAGGATAATCCTAGAATCAGATTCTCAAATAATGGTTGGATCTCTAGATTGCATGAGGAACTTTGCTTTGAAGACATGGAGGTTGAAGATTCTTGTCACTCAAATTAAGGAATTATGGAGGGAATTAGATGATGTTATTCCAATTTATGTGAGTAGAGATCTAAATAAAGTGGCAGACTTCCTGGCTAAGATGGGCACTGAGAAGGAGGTAGGGGTTCAGTGGCACAATGACATGGCTATTGAGGATGAGATGATTAGGCAAGTTGATGAGCAAATCCAGTGTTTAGCTAATTTGGACAACCATTCCAAAAATATGGTTTAGGATATTTGTGCTCCAATGTAGATCTTCTTTTATAGTTGTAAACAGGTGAACAACCATTGTAGAAATATGGTTTAAGAGATTTGGCTCCAATGCAAATCTTCTTTTACTATTGTAAACATATGTTCTCTTTGGCTAAGGTTGGGAGAAGTCTCATCCGAACTTGTAAATGATCTTTGTTTTAATACAAGTTTTTTCAAATTATTAAAAAAAATAAATTTGGACTAGATCAAGGAAATTCCACTCCAAACGAATAGGCAAAGAAAGAAGAAACAAAGAAAGATATAAAGGGGTGAGAAAGTACATTGTGCAAGTTCAACTTTAGAAGGAATTAAAGGTGCAAAGGAATATGTGGAGGAAATTTTTTAAAGTAAATATGATAGAAGAGATCAAGTTTATTCCAGGTAAATTATCTTAATTTTCATCTAGTATAGATTCCTCTCTTCTCAATAGAAATGGAAATAGTGTAGAGGTTATCCCTTGCACTTTAGGGTTTCAAGAGCAACACAATAAGAAAATGAGGATGAAGAATGTAATTGTGATAAAAAGGAAAGTGTTTTTGAGGTTATTCCTTACACTTTAAATCCTTCAAAGCAAGACAAACCCATAGATGATAAGTCTCACTATGAGAAATATACAAAAATTGAAGAGATTGATGAAGATAAAAGTGTTGGTGGGAATAGAAAAAACACAAGAAGACCAAAGAAGAAAAAACAAAGAGAAAAAGAAACTCATAGGTATATTAATATGGGAAAACAAAAGCAAATACCACAAGTGGTAACAAGAAGTGGATCAAAACCACAAATAAAAAGTGATGATAAAAATGATATCTTGTAATATTAGGGGCATGAATAAGACCCATACAAAATTAAGTATTAGGGAATTGACAACTTGTCATAGACAAATTATTAATAGAAATGGAAACTGAGTTGCAAATATTTTAGCCATTTGCAGTGTTGATTTACATCTTGGCAAAATTTAAATTTTAGAAAGCAATTGGATGAGTGAGATTTTATCTCTTAATATCAAGGAGTTGATTGTGGAAACATAATAGTTTGAGGAAGATGAAAAATATATTTTATAGAAAGGCAAATGAAGAATATATTTGATTGAAAAACAAGTTCAATATGGTTTAATTAACTTTATAGCAATATAATAAGAATAATATTGGATTTTGGTTATTTTAATGGGAGTGACCCCCAATAGCAACCATACATAACTTAATAATAATAATTTTTAAAATATATGAATATCATAAGTAATATAAAAAGGAGTCTATAGTAAGTGGAGGGAGTGAGTGCAAGCTAGGAGCAAGGTGGAAGTGTTAGTAAGAAGCAGAAAGCATGAGTAGGAAGTATGAAGCAAAGTGTTATCAAGGAGCAAGTACCACTTCTCTTGTTCTAGATCTTAGGAGAAATTCAAAAAGTAAAGGATTTATATAAAGAAAAATCTAGATAACATGGTAACAAATTCATTTTTTAAAGTCCTTACTGGAAGTAAGGATGCCCTAGATGGAAGTAAGGATGCCTTAGGTGGAAGTGTGGATGCCCTATTTAGCGATAAAAAAAAGTAAGTCTATGAAAAACACTATCCAAGTAGCAGATACTACATCAGAGGTGATTATTAGGTATGAGATGATTAATCATGATATAATGGTTCTTAAAACTAAATGGTTAATATGTAAATTCCATAGATATTGGCCAAGTTTTTTTTAGATTCAAAATTGGATCAAGTGAAAGTGGGGATTGAATTCAAACTACTCCATGACTTTTCTTTAGAAAGGATTTTTTTCTCATTATCTTTTCTAGTTCATAAATAAGGGATAAAATAATGGATGGAGTTCCTTGGTTTAGGGTCAAAGATGCAATATATTTAAGACCATGAAGTGAGAATTTTTATATAGATACAAAGACTATTAAAAGGCTTATGGTGTTGATTAGGCTTTTTGGACTTTCTTATCAATTCATCAATAAGGAGGTTTTGAAAAATATTGTTAATACTCTAAGTGAGTTCATCCAAGAGGGACCAAATACTAAGGAGAGAAGGCATGTTGGATACACTTGAATATGTGTTGCCATGGATATTTTAAAACCTTTACCACAATCCATTAGGATCAAATCTAAGGCAAGAAAATGATTATGAAAACATTGCATTCTAATATCACATATGTCATGAAATCGAACACATGACAAGAGATTGTAAATTGAAAATTATGGAGAAAGAGATGGAAATTTTGGGCACGAGGTAAACTTTAATGTATAACAAGGAACTTGTATCATAGGAGAAGTGGGGTCAAAGCAAGGATTTTCCACTCCTAAGAAAGTGGCAAGAAAAATCCTTGTGTCTCATTAAATGACAAAGGCTATTATAGACCACTCAAATAAACCATTAGAAGAAAAAATAACACAAGGTATGAGGAAGTACAATGTGCAAGTTTAAATATAGAAGGATTCAAATATGTGAAGGAAGATGGAAAGGAAAATTTTAAAGCAAAGGAATATGGGGAGACAAATTTTAAAGCAAATAAGATCAATGAGGTCAAGGTTAATATAGGGTTTCAAGAGCAACACAATAAAGAAAAGCATATGTAGGACATCCAAGGAAATTTAGGATTTTCAATGAAGCATAAGAAAGTAATGACTATGGAGGATCATCCATGCACTTTTAAGGTTTTTAGGATAACATAAAGGAGAAAGTGTTTATGAGGCTATTCCTTGCATTTCACATTCTTTAGGGCAACTTAAATATTTAGAAGATAAATCTCATTATGGATAATATGAAATGAGAGTGTTAGTGGGAACATGAAAAGGAGAGGAAGATCATCAAAGCATGAACAAAGAGAAAAATAAACTCAAAGGGATATTGATTTATGAAGCCAAATAAAAATATCATAGGTGTTAACAAGAAGTGGGGTTAAACCCACTAAAAAAAAAAAGTGATGATGATGAAAATGATACCATCGAATATTAGGGGTATGAATAAGATCCCTAAAAAAGAGTTATTAAGGAATTAATAGGTTGTTATAGTCCCAAGCTTATTTAATAAAAGAAATAAAATTAAGTAGTGAGGAATGTAAAGATGATTTTAAAAAGATTTGGAATATGAGTGATTGTCTAGTAGTTTCTTCTATAGGAGCCTCATGCAATATTGCAACAATATGGGACAAATGCAAATGGGATGGGTAATTGTTAGAAGCAAAAAGTAAATGGGTTGCTAGACTATTTTATAGGAAAGAGAACAACATCAAAGTTAGGTTTATAAATGTATATGATTCAACTATATTTACTTGTAAAAGATGTTAGAAGGACCTCAACATACTTTTATCAAACACAATGAATGATTCATTGTAATCAATGGATTCTTGGGGGTGATTTCAACATTGTTTTATCTCCTTTGGAAATGAAGGGTGGTATTCTAGGATGGTCTAAATCAATGTAATATTTTGCTTCATTTTTCAATTCAATGAGACTTTAGGATGTCAGTCCTTCAAGTTTTCAATATGAATGGGATAATAGATGCATTGGGAAACTCTAAAAATTGAATCTAAGCTCAAAAACTTACAAGATATAGTAGAAACCAATGGAATGTATTATGATTCTTATATGAGAGAAAAACAACTACTTTTTAGTTATCATAATGCATTGAAAAAGGAATCATATTGGTTCCAAAAATCTAAGGAGAAATGACTCAAGAAAGGAGATAGAAATACAAAAACAAAAAGCATGTTACGACAAAAATAAAATTTTCTTTTCATTACATAAAAAATTATTTGAACTCTCGATGGAAGAAATATTGAGGAAGAAGAAGATATAAGAAAGGAAGAAATTAATTATTTCAAAAATATTTTGTTAGATACTAGGCAAGATAATGAGCCATAGGATAAGCTTGTGCAAAATATTACATCAATTACCACACAAGGACAAAATAATAATTTGATGAAGATATCTATGGAGGAGCTACATGAAGTAATTTTCTCTTTTCATTCTAACAAGACACCTAGCCCTAATGGATTTCCTGCAATTATCTTTCAAAAAATTTGGAATTTATTGAAGAGTGATATATTAGTTGTAGTTGAAGAGGTTTGGAAAATGAAGGGTATAATAAATGATATGTCACTTTTATTACATCAGTTCCCAAGAAATGCAAGACAAAATATTTTGATTATTTTCATCCAATAAGCCTTTATAATATGATTTATAAGATTATTAAAAAAAAATTGCCAAACAAGTTGAAAGGTATTCTATATTTTTTATTATAAATATTACACAGGAGGTCATAAGTTCTCTTCATTCCATTGCTATAAAGGGACCTTGTGAAAATCATTTAGAAAGATAATGGTTTCCCCTGTCTAGTCTAAATTGCTATAAAATTTCTTAAATTAAGTTATTAAACATGGCAAGAAGGCTACAACTCATACAAACTACATCACATAGGTGGAGACTATTTGGAGATCAAGGAAATAATTGAGCAAAAGAATTATTTAAAAAATAAGTAGGTTCTATTGATGTAATAAAAAAATATTTTAACGCTAGATGGAAGAAATATTGAGGAAAGATAATGAGCCATAGGATAAGCTTGTGCAAAATATTACATCAATTATCACACAAGGACAAAATAATAATTTGATGAAGATATCTATGGAGGAGCTACATGAAGTAATTTTCTCTTTCCATCCTAACAAGACACCTAGCCCTAATGGATTTCCTGCAATTTTTTTTCAAAAAATCTAGGATTTATTGAAGAGTGATATATTAGTTGTAGTTGAAGAGGTTTGGAAAAGGAAGGGTATAATAAATGATATGTCACTTTTATTACATCAATTACCAATAAATGCAAGACAAAATATTTTGATAATTTTCATCCAATAAGCCTTTATAATATGATTTATAAGATTATTTAAAAAATTATGCCAAACAAGTTGAAAGGTATTCTAGATTTTGTTATCTGAGAGGAACAATGTGGTTTTGTTCATTGTAAAAAATTCTTGATGGTATAAATATTACATAGGAGGCCATACATTATCTTCATTCCATTGCTATAAAGGGACCTTGTGAAAATCATATAGAAAGATAATGGCTTCCCCTATTTAAATTGCTATAAAATTTCTTAAGTTAAGTTATTAAACATGGCAAGAAGGCTACAACTCATACATGTGGAGACTATTTGGAGATCAAGGAAAGAATTGGGAAAAAGAACTATTTCAAAAATATATCGGTTCCATTGATGTAATGAAGTTATCAAGGAAAAGAACCCTACCCAAAGGATCATCAATATGGAAGTTCATACCAAATAGTTTACAATTGATTAAAAAAAAAAACATATTAGATGGTTAGTCAATAAGGGGAATTATATGCAAATATTTGGTTTGATGCTTGACTAAAGCCTTATCTTCTTAAATTTGACTCAAAATGACAATCGTCGGCTTGGGCATGCCTAGCTTGTAAAGATCCAAAAGGTCAAAGACTATATTAATATGAGCAACAAATCCAGATCATTGGATTTCTATTAGTAACCTTGTTGAAGGAGAGGAACTCAAACAAATTATAGATGAACTTCAAAGTATGCTTCAAGAGTTTTATTTACTGATTTTTACAAGAAAGGATGATTTGGCTTGGAATCTATCAAAAGATGTTGGATGCTCAGTAAAGTTGGGATATGAGGATTTAGAGCAATCAAAATTTCTTACTATCAAATATTTTCCTTGGAAGAATAATTGATCACTAGAAAATCTTCCTAAGGCCTCAACATTCTTTTGGTTAGTAGTTCAAAGCAAGGGTTCGCGGGGCTAGGTGGATTGGTAAGCAAGTGGGCACTTACCAAGAGGAGACCTAGGTTCAAACCTCGCAGGCATGCCCACCCTAACATAGGAAGTAGTTTGATATGAATCCTCTAAGTGCGTGCCAGATCGATGACGATGATCGATGGTCTCCATCTCACGTCGGGTCCACAATAGCGAGACAAATAGGCTAGTTGGGCGCCTCCTCTGTGGTTTGAACCCTGCGCTGGCAGATACTAAAAATAGTGGTTGTTACCAACTCCCCTATGAACAAAAAAAAATAGTTCAAAGCAATATTCTTACAGGAGAGAGTTTGGAAAGAAGAGGTATCGTGAACCTTTTAGATATGCCTTGTGTGAGAAGAATTTAGAAACATTAGATCATTTACTTCTTCATTGTCCCTTTGCTCACACCATTTGAAAATATTTTAAAAAATATGAAAATATATTAGATAGCTCCATCAACATTGAAAGAGTTGAAATGTTGGATTAATTATTTCAAAGCTAAAGCATTAAGTATCCTCGCACCATTTGGGATTATTTTAAAAAATATGAAAAACGTATTAGATAGCTCCATCAATATTGAAAGAGTTGATGAAATGTTGGATTCATTATTTTAAAGTTAAAGCATTAAGTATTATGTGGAGAATTAGATTTAGCCTTGTCATTATTCATTATTTGTAAGAATCTATGGCTTGAAAGAAATAATAGACTTTTTAAAAATAAGTCTCAATGCTCAAATTTGAAACTGTATTTTTGCCTTCATTATAGAATGCTTATAGATATGGTGCTCATCAAGAGAAGTTTCAAGTGCAAAGAAAAGAGGTGGTAACAAATTAGCTATAGGATTTGAACATACATGGAAGAATCATATGCTATAATAACATTAAAAAGCTTATGGTGTGGATTAGGATTTTTGGAGACAACGACTATTAAAAATCTTATGGTGTGGATTAGGCTTTTTGGACTTTCTTATCAACTCATCAATAAGGAGGTTTTGAAGAATATTGTTAATATTGTAAGTGAGTTCATCCAAGAGGGACCAAATACTAAGGATAGAAGGCATGTTGGATACACTTGAATATGTTTTGCCATGGATATATTAAAACCTTTACCACAATCCATTAGGATTAAGTCTAAAACAAGAGAATTTTATGAAAACATTGCATTCTAATGTCACAAATGTCATGAAATCGGATACATGACAAGAGATTGTAAATTGAAAATTATGGAGAAAGAGATGGAAATTTTGGGCACAAGGAAAACTTTAATGTATAACAAGGAGCTTGTATCATAGGAGAAGTGGGGTCAAAGCAAGGATTTTCTACTCCTAAGAAAGTGGTAATAAAAATCCTTGTGTGTCATTAAATAACAAGGACTATTAGAGTTCACTCAAATAAACCATTAGAAGAAAAATGACACAAGGTATGAGGAAGTACAATGTGCAAGTTTAAATATAGAAGGATTCAAAGGTGTGAATGAAGATGGAAAGGCAAATTTTAAAGCAAAGGAAGATGGGAAGATAAATTTTAAAGCAAATAAGGTCAATGAGGTCAAGGTTAATATAGGGTTTCCAGAGCAACACAATAAAGAAAAGCATATGTAGGACATCCAAGGAAATTTAGGATTTTCAATGAAGCATAATAAAGTAATGACTATGGAGGATCATCCATGCACTTTTAAGGTTTATAGGACAACATAAAGAAGAAAGTGTTTATGAGGCTATTCCTTGCATTTCACATTCTTTAGGGCAACATAAATCTTTAGAAGATAAGTCTCATTATGAACAAAACGAAAAAGTAAAAGATATTGATGAAGATGAGAGTGTTAGTGGGAACATGAAAAGGAGAGGAAGGTCATAAAAGCATGAACAAAGAGAAAAATAAACTCAAATGGATATTGATTTATAAGGCCAAATAAAAATATCATAGGTTTTAACAAAAAGTGGGATTAAACCCACTAAAAAACAAAGTGATGAGCCATATGGAAGAAATATTGAGGAAAGATAATGAGCCATAGGATAAGCTTGTGCAAAATATTACATCAATTATCACACAAGGACAAAATAATAATTTGATGAAGATATCTATGGAGGAGCTACATGAAGTAATTATCTCTTTCCATCCTAACAAGACACCTAGCCCTAATGGATTTCTTGCAATTTTTTTCAAAAAATCTAGGATTTATTGAAGAGTGATATATTAGTTGAAGAGGATTTACAGGAGAGATACTCATGACATGGCGCTTTGCCAGTGATTACATCCACGTGGTTGCCAACAAGTATCCGTTTTGGAACCTCAGCCTCGAAGCCCACCTATCCTGCCATTTAAACTACTCAACCATGTGTTAATAAATGGTTTATTTATTAGAGTACATCATGAATCATGTGGTAGGTGTTGAATTTGTTATGTGGTATTGATAAAGACATGAATCATGATGTATATACTGGTTTTTACAAGCTAAGGGACTTTATGGTAATATTGATAAAAGTTTAATAGTGGTATAGTGTTTGTATCGTTCCTAGATTATTCTATTGTTTTGAACTATAATAAGATTAAATTTAAATATAGAATTAGTTTTAATAATTGATTAATAATAAATTTAATTATAATAATTTTTTTATACACATCCACCATGGGGATTGAACCCGAGTTACATCACCGATAATGCAAATGGCATCCTTGCCGGTAAATTATATTTTCAATTTTAATGCTTTCATATAATTTTCTTTAAAAATAAAAATATTTATATTAATATATTTTATATTTTTAATAGCAAAATATTATCTTAAACCAGTTTTTTTATAAGATAATTTTTAAAGAAATTAAAAAATCATAAATAATTATTCATCTATTAATTTTTTTTCCTACTTACAATTAATAATTCACTTAAATTACAATTTAATCCACAAGTCACATGTTTCTTTCTCTTTAGAAGGAAAAACATTCAATCTATTGTCCGCAAGGGCTACGTGGATTGATAAGAAGTTGGGCACTTACGAGGAGGAGACCTAGGTTCAAACCTCGCGGGCATGCCCACTCTAAGGCAAAGGTAGTAGTTTGACTAGAATCCGCTAAGTGTGCACCAACTTGACGATGGCGGTACCAACCCCGAGCCACCGAGGGTCTCTCTCACTCCGGACCGTGCCTACCGAGGCGAGGTAAGGGTTATAGTGGTTGCTCCATGATTTGACACTACGATCAGAGGCAATGTGATTTGACCCTATGACCAGTTGTCTAAAAAGGAAAGGTAGTTGCCAATTCTCGTATGTATTAACAAAACAAAAAAAATCATTCAATCTACGTAAGTCTCAGGTTTTTTTAAAAGTAAAAACTCTATTCTCTATTCCATTATTCTCGTGAGTGTGGTCTACCGACAAAGACACCACTTGTTTTATCAGTGATGTGATCCAAATTCAATCCTTATGTAGATGTAGATGCGTATAATATTTAAAAAAAAAACTCCATTCCATCTATTCCATTTATTTTGATACACGATGTGAGATTTTTTTTGTTTTTGGCTTTTAAAAGATGCCCTTCCCAAACGATGGGATGGGAAAGGAAGAAATCGTAAAGGCACGACGGGAACGAAAGTGTTAGGCAAAATTGTGTGGAAGTAAACTTTTGAAAAGAATATCTTATAAAAAAAACAAAAAAAAATTGAACGTAATCATCTCCATTCCGCATCAGCTAGAAATTGAACTTAATATTCGGTCGTCGATAGGCGAACGAAGAATGAAAAAGAACAAGTCGTCAACAATAGCTTTTCGGTGTCCTCGTTTTGGTTTTTTCATTCTCTCGGAAAACTTTGCTTTCATCTCAAGAAATTGTCAGAAAATTTTGTTTTCACCGCTTTTCGCTTTTTTCTTTCAATCTGCCGGAAAACATTGCTTTCAGTGCAAGAAATTAAAATCAGAATTAGCCGTTGAATTAACCGTTGAAGAGTTGGCTTGGCATTTGGGTTTCTTGGCGAAAACAAATGTAGCGAAGCGAAGACAGTCGACGAGTCTCTCACGAAAACCCATACTCTTACTTCCGGGAACGACACCTTTAACCTTGGCTTCTTCAACCTCCAAGGCACCCTCGGCATCTGGTACGCCCGCCTCTGATACATCGGCATCATCAACCTGCAACCTGCACAGCATCTTCCCGTCTCTGAAGGAGATTTATATCTGTAATCGTAGTTTAGCCCGACTCTCATTTTGATTCGCAGAGGAAATGAGGCCGAGCGTGAGATTGGATGAACCAGATTTCGGTCCAAGCGCCAGACCTTTGGACTGGTGGGCTGTACTAGCTGTTTGCCTGGACTGCCAATATGGATTTTCGAGTACATTTTCGGTCTTAAAGACCTTCGTGTACAATTTTACATGGATTTTAGGGGGTATCTTGTTTGCCTGGATTGCCAACAGAGAAGAGTTTTACATGGATTTTGGTCGTCCAGGCTGTACAACCTCCAGATGGACCAGTGCCAGGTGTACGATAATATCTTCAGCTGCACGCGCCGCACGGCACTCGACTGCGGCGGCAATCGGACCAGCACCGATGGGTTCATGGAGCTCACAGAGAAGTCAACTTCTCCTGGGGGTGCAAGGCTGCCTGTCTCGGCAACTGCTCGTGCACGACGTACGCCTACGTCACCAGCGCTTCCCAGCTGTGGTTCGGGGACCTGCTAAACCTAGTGGACACGTCATTGATGCCAAGAAGGAGAATAATATGCGAAAATCTTACTCCAGGTACGAAGTTGGTGTCAAGCTTGGGCTGTAAGTAGTTTTGTGCCCTATATATCATTTGCATGTATCAATAGCCCGTCACCTAGGTCACCGCCGTTAAGTTGGAAATTTGAAAGGAAGTCACACAACTTTAATGCTTAGATTTTGCCACTGCAAACAATAATATTTTTGTCCCTGAATCATGAAAACTATTTACACGCATAAATCAAACAATAATATTTTTTTGTCACTGAATCATGAAAACTGAGAAATCAAATTAAGAATTTTTAGAGTAATCAATTGTCAGATATTTAACATTTTTTTATATTTTAAAGCAGGTTATATAAATAATCTGGTGATCATCATCAAAATATTAAATCACATAGGCACGTTAATTTTTTATTTTATTTTATGGACAGTAGTACGTATGTGAGGTTTTGGCTAAATTATTTAGAGTTAAAATTAGCAAAATTTGGTTCAAAAAAGTTATTTATGAGAAATATGGATTTTAAATTTAAAAATCAATTTCTTGAACGTCAAAATTCTACATCATGGTGCCTAACAGTTTTAATATCCATGTACCTGTCAACACCAATTCTTTCAATTCAAACTTTCTATGTTATGGCTTAAGAATTAGGATTCAATACAAATTATGAGGGTACACTACATCATCTAGCTATTTAGTTATGGGTATGATGCATTTACGATTTGAATATGGTTAATTACAAACCATTTATTGAAGTACATCACACAAATATAGCTAGTTACAAACCATTTATTAGACTACACCACATATGCAGCCTTGATATACAAACTACTCAGTGTGTTAATATTATTTATTTATTTTCGGGTGGGTGGGATAGGATGGCCAAGTATAACCACGAGAATTATTTAAAATTTTAAAATTTATAAAACATCATGAATGACTTGTTTACAATTTAAATTCTTTTCAATCTTTTAACTGTTTAAATGATTTTATTTTATCATTAAATGTCTTTCAAATTATTAATTTTTAAATGATTTTCTTTTACTCTTAACTGTCTTTTAAACCGTTAATTTTTAAATGATTTTTTTTTTATCATTAAATGTTTTTTCGTACATACTTTTATTAAAGGATGGAATCTTATAAGGATGTTTATTATGTTCAATTTTAAAAGGATCTTTTCGGTGCTTAATAAGCGTTTGCATTGGGCTAATAACCCTTTGCAGAATCGGGTGTAAGTCCCGACCGCTAAACTAGGGGAAGTAATTGGGCTAACATCTCTGCCCTAAAACTCATTGTGAGGAGTACCCTAGGATTTTTTATTTTTTTTAATCTTCATTTATTTTTAATATTATTGTTAAATTATTTACAATTTTTTTTTTTTGATAAAATATAAGTAGAAAGAATTTTTTTAAGAGGAGTTTAATATTTTTATTTATATGGTTGTTATTATGATGAAATATAATATAATATTTTGATATAATATAATATATGATTGTTTATATAAAATTCTCACTACAACGATCTTTGCCCCTAAACCACAAACCTCCATCCATTATTTTATCCCTTGTTTCTGAACTGAATTGGAGAAAATAATGAGGAAAACTCCTTTTGACAGAAAAATCATAGAATAATTTGAATTCAATCCCACTTTCATTTAATCCAATTTTGAATCTCAGAAATAACCCAACCAATATCCATGAAACTTACATATTAACTATCTAGTTTTAAAAATCATTACATCATTATCAATCATCTTATCCTTGATAATCACTTATGGTGTAGAATCTTCTACTTGTATTGGGTTTGCCATAAATTTTCTCTTCCTTTTATTGCTAGCTAGGGCATCCAAACTTCCAACTTGACCATTCATACTTTCAGTAAGGACTTTCACAAATGCCTTTCTTTCCCTATTACCTAGATTTTCTTCAAATGAATCTTTTAAATTCTCCTAAGATCTGAATCAAGAAGTGGCACTTGTTCTTTGATCATATTTTGCTTTTTACTTTCTGCTTTCTTGCTCACAATTCCTGTTTATTCCCAACTCGTGCTCGCACTAGCTTTTGGCTGCACTCCCTTCCAACTACACTCACTCCCAAATTGCACTCATACTCTCGCTTATGGTTGCCCTCACTGAGTTCGCTTCCGACTGCACTCACTCCTGACTTGTGCTCATACTTACTTACTTTCGACTGCGTTCTCCCAACTACGTTCGTACTTAAAATAAACCAATTCATTATCATAACTAAAAAACAATTAAATTTTTTCTAAAAACTAATTTTCGCTTTATCATTAAAACCCTTTTCATATATTTTATTCCTATCTTTCAATGACCATTTTATAGCTGTGACTATATAAGAATTATCATAGCTTAAAAAACAATTAAATTTTTATCCCAAAAACAAATTTTGCCTTTATCGCCCCCCCGCCCCGCGGGGGGAGAGGAAAAAAAAGAGAGAGTTGGGTTATTGGCTGGGGGGGGGGGGGGCAGGCCTGGGTTAGGGAAGGGGAAGAGAAAGCCAAAAGTTGGAAAATCAAATTTTTGAGGTCCCATAGATTATATTTGGGTCTCTTAAAATCATTAAGAATCCTATCCCACTATTTTGTAGATTATGTAGCCATCAAGGTTTTTAATTTTTTTTTAATATATTAGTAAGTGACATTTGTTTCTAAGGACATGAACAAAGTCTAGCTATTATAAAATGAGCTATTAGGACGGGAAGGGCAAGGATAAGGATGACTATAAGACTAGTTTAGATGTAAAAGATATATATTTAAAAACCAAAAAATTGTTTATGACGTGTATGAGCTCTTTGCCTTTAACCCCTGTCTGCCATTGTAGGAAGGCCTCTAGTCGTAATTACAAGGAAACAACATTCAGTTGCCAGGTAAGTGGGGTTTTATACTCTTCACTTGGTTGCAAAAGGCTGATTGGATTTCACTAAAACATAGTGGTGATGTTTCTGCCCCAAATTTGCGCAAGTAATGAATGGTTCTGCTGATTAGATGGCCAGATGATACCATGGCTTTACATGGCATGCTCTAATTTTTTTAGTTATTATGGATTCTGCATCCTCGGCCATGTTCTGTCCATCTTATGCCTCTGTTTCAGGTCCTTTCTATTCTTCTTCTCACCCCTTGGGAAGTAGTAAAATCACAAAATCCACATGCCAATACAATGCTATGAGATATCTCTACAAAGTGGGTAGAGCTGAAATTCACTGTAGTGGTTGTAGGGAGAAGAAAGACCCTTTATCCATCGCTGCCCACATTGAAGTCCTTGGCAATATCATCATTTTCCCATAGTGAAAGCCAAAGGTTCAAGGTTTATGCCTTGAGAAGCCCTAAAGGCTTTGGCCCCCCTCCTGCAAAGAGGACTAAGAAGAAAAAGAGAATGTTAGAAGATGAGGAGGAAGAAGATGATGAAGACGAGGAACAAGAGCCAGAGGATGCTGTTATTCCAGAGATTGTGACCAATAGAATGATCAAGAGAATGGTGGCGTCTGTTGGAGTGCCCTTAGCCATTGGTCTCACTTTCTTCCCACTTTTTTACTACATGAAGGTAGTCTTGAAATGGAGTGTGCCCGATTGGCTTCCTTTCATCACATCTTTCTTCACATTTGGGTCCGCTGCATTGGGGATAACGTATGGCATCATGTCCACTAGCTGGGATCCCTTGAGGTAAGGATCTTTTCTCGGTTGGACCGAGGCCCAGATGAATTGGTCAGTGTTTTGGAAGTCCGTATGGAAAAGGGAAAAGAAATAGATTATATCAACTCTTAGTAAGCTCATTTTATTCAGATATAAATACATTTTCTGTGTTGGCTTCCCATTGCGAAATGTATTCTTATTTAAAAATATATATATATTGCCAATTTGCCAGTCTTTCCAGAGATTAAAAATATTCATTCAACGATTTTATATGACTTAGAAAATTAAATGATCGCCTTTTAGACACAGCAGGGGTTTCCACCAAGAGAGATATCTTGTGAAAAGCATCCAAGACTTGCAAATAGTCATAAGGTGTGTTGCCGTTAATCACACTTGAATTCGTGATAGGTAGTGGTCTTTTAGAAATGTCCGCCTTTGTTAGGATATAATATACTTAACTAGTTTGACCTTTCCGCTACATGCATCTAGGGCTATCCTAAGATATCATGTTTCTGGTTTTAACATCATCCATAGTCCACAGGCAAGCATGTTGCTTGTACAATATCTTGGATGCATAGCTCCCAACAAAATCTGCCCTTTGCTCTTGGTAATCTTTACTGTTGTTTCCTCTTTCTTCTAATAAACAATCAAGCCAACCGTAATTTATGGAGAATCTTTCAGTTTTCAGTTTAGCAGAGTTTTTTTTGCTTTATACAATTCTGGTATTAAAATCATTTCTCTACATTGTATGAAAACAGCATCAAGAAAGAAGCCCATAGCTAAGAAAACGTCAATGCAATTGAAAAGTTCTTAAAGGGAATGTGTGACTGCTTGGGTCATGGAGAGCCAAACATGCTGTATTATAAGATGAACCTCGATTGGGAGTTTAACAGCATGGGGCTCAAGTTTTATGTGCAGAACATTCCTTGAAGTTATTTTGATGTATACACTTTGGATTCCATCCCATAACCATTGGATATAACTATATAGCCTTTAACAAAGCACTGCACTTATGGACAAAATCTGCTTCTAGGTTGGTGGAGTGGATCATATTGACTTGTACAGTCCTCTAACGAAGCATTGCACGAATGGACACACTTCTGCATCTATGTTGTGGGAGTGGGTCCTATTGAGCTGTAGTCTTGCACGGTGCTCAGCTGCTATTTAGACTCACATCCTGTCCATTCATACACTTTTCTGTGAGAACTGAATAGCCACAATCACACTAGCCATCCACTGAGCTCATCACTCCCCCCATAGTGCATAGGCATTAACTTGTTCATGTCGTCATTGTCTTTTTTAAGGAAGCTATTAAGGAAACAAGCCTCTGGGGCTGGATGAATAAACAAAGCTGTCTACTTTTTATGCTTGTGACATTCTGATGGAATGAGACTGCTGGGCTGTGTAGTGTCAACTTCACCAGTAAACCACAGCTTCTTTGACATGAAAGTCTTTTTTTTGGTTTTGCACTATCGCAAGCTTACATCATTGATAGCAAGAAAAGCCCTTCTCTTACATAAAAGGGTATCTGGCAGACTCTTCACTTAAGTATGGCCATCCGTTTTTGACAGATGCACACCCATTCAAGGTTGACTTTACACTTAGTCTAGACGATATCTTAACAAAATGCCTGTCAATATAAAATCTAAGAAGATTATTAATTATGTAGTCAATATTAACTGTGTTCTTTTATGTGATATTGTCAGATGAAAACCAACTTCTTGCATTATCCTTGAAACTAATTCCATATTTGGCTAGCTAGTATGCTCTCAGTCAAAATCCTTCCATTCAATGGGCTGGCAACAAAGTTTGAAACTTCCATACCAAATAAGCAGGAACCAGTCCCAAACTGGAGCACACACACAAAAGATAGTATCTTGGCCTTATCAGCTATATCCTCGTCCAAAGCTGTGACATGCATATGTAGAATCTATCTTTGAGTAACAAATTTTGGAGAAGCTCTGAAATATTTACTAACCTGAGCAATATTAGCCTGTCGACCATTACTCTTCAAATATCTTAATTCTGAACTTCAGATCCGTTAGTTCCATTTTGACTGCACAACAGGGGTCTTAAATTAGTGACCCTGATACACTGAGCTTCTCCACTGATATCCCTGCTTGTCTTCTGGATTTGTATGGATGCCACTGTCAAGCTTTGTCATGGGGCTTCCAGGAGAGAAGCTACAGAAAACACAACCTTTCCTTAATTGTGGCTGTATTCTCCCTCTCAAAATAGTCCATTTTTCAAGAACGGTACCCCTAAAGCCAAGCAGATCACCTTTGGTGTTGAATTTCATATTACCTGCCACCTTAAATTCCTATGACCTGGGAATGAACTCTGTTTAAATAAGGTTGTGATTCTTTAATCTCTACATTCATTAAAAATTCAATACTCCATTACTGCCATTATGGTATATTAATGACCTAAGAGTCTAATGTTTCTTATCATAGATGCGAAGAACAACTTAGTTGATTGTTGAGGAAACTTGATACAAAGAGAAAAGATATTTTATTCATCTAAGATGTGATATTTAGGCTACACTGTATTGTTTTCCTTCTGAAAATGTGGCTGATGCTTTTAGAATGGATGGCAACATTCTTAAAATTCAGTTGATATATGTGGACGGTTGAGGAAAAGGATGGCAATATTCTCTAAATTCAGGGGAAAGGATGGCAATATTTAAATTCAGTTGATGAATGTGAACAGTTGAGGGATTAGTTTTTGTTATTTTGAGATGAGATATTTAATCTATCTTGTATTATTTATCTTCTTGATCCAAGACCCAAGTATCATCTATAGGATGTCTTTGATAGCATGGATTGTTGTTCGATGGTGGTAATAGCGTGAAGAAGATAAGACTTAAAATCCATTGCCTCTTGGCAAGCAACTTCTCGACAGTAAGGTACCAACCTTTTGTGGGTTAAAAATTGAGTGTGAATTTACTAACTAGGGATGGTGCATGGAAAAGGAAAATAAAAAATGGAGGAAATCCTCAAGATAACCCTATCACAATTGTCCGGGGTAGGGGTAGCGGATAAAATGGTAAGTCAGTCTCTAGGAGTTGGGTGGATTGGTAAGTTCTTATTTAGAAGAGATCTAGGTTCAAACTTTGGGGGCATGCTTGTTTGTGCAAAGGTAGTAGTCTGACCTGAGTCCGCTGACTGCGTGTAGCTCAACGACGGCGGGTACCAATCCCGAGCCACCGGTGTTACATCCTCACGCCGGGTTAAATAACAACGAGGTGGTATAGGGATTATAAAGGACAACCTCAAAATTTGAACCCTGCTTGATAGTAGAAAAGGACTGTAGATATAACCAATTCTCCTATGTATAAAAAAAACAAAATGGTAAGTTAAAAGGTCTTGAGCTAAATATTCCAAATCAAGAAACTTGCCCGCACTAGATTTCTCCTAAAATGGTTAGTAGTCAAAAGGAAAATGGTGAAATATTATGTTTTGAAGAGGATAATGGCAATCTCCTAATAGGATTGCCCGCCCTAGATTTCTCCTAATCCAATTTTGAATCTCAGAAATAACCCGACCAATATCCATGAAACTTACATATTAACTATCTAGTTTTAAAAATCATTATATCATTATCAATCATCTTATCCCTGATAATCACTTCTGGTGTAGAATCTCCTACCTGTATTGGGTTTGCCATAAATTCTCTCTTCCTCATATTGCTAGCTAGGGCATCCAAACTTCCAACTTGGCCATTCATACTTCCAGTAAGGACTTTCACAAATGCCTTTCTTTCCCTTTAAATTCTCCTAAGATCTGAAGCAAGAAGTGGCACTTGTTCCTTGATCATACTTTGTTTTCTACTTTCTACTTTCTTGCTCACACTTCCTGCTCATTCCCAGCTTGTGCTCGCACTCGCTTTTGGCTGCACTCCCTTTTTGAGTCGCGCTCGCACTCCCTTCCAACTACACTCACTCCCAAATTGCACTCGCACTCTCGCTTATGGTTGCACTCACTGAGTTCGCTTCCGACTGCACTCACTCCTGACTTGTGCTCATACTTACTTTCGACTGCGTTCACTCGCACTCACTCCCAACTACGTTCGTACTTAAAATAAACCAATTCATTATCATAACTAAGAAAAACAATTAAATTTTTGTCCCAAAAACTAATTTTGGCTTTAACATTAAAACCCTTTTCATATATTTTACTCCTATCCTTCAATGACCATTTTATAGCTGTGACTATATAAAAATTATCATAACTAAAAAAACAATTAATTTTTTGTCCCAAAAACTAATTTTGGTTTTATCATTAAAACCCTTTTCATATATTTTACTCCTATCCTTCAATGACCATTTTATAGCTGTGACTATATAAGAATTTAGAGTACATCCGAATTATTTATGTTATATTCTTCATCCCATTAAATTTAGAGTACATCCAAATTATTTATGTTATATTCTTTATCCCATCCCACTATTTTGTGCATTATGTAGCCATCAAGGTTTTTAATTTTTTTTTAATATATTAGTGACCTTTGTTTCTCAGGGACATGAACAAAGTCTAGCTATAAGCTGCGGAATTCAAAATTAATAAAATAAAATGAGCTATTAGGATGGGAAGGGTAAGGATGATGATAAGATTACAAGGGAACAACATTCAGTTGCCAGGTTAGTGGGGTTTTATACTTTTCACTTGGTTGCAAAAGGCTGATTGGATTTCACTAAAAAAAAGTGGTGATGTTTCTGCCCCAAATTTGCGCAAGTTATGAATGGTTCTGCTGATCAGATGGCCAGATGATACCATGGCTTTACATGGCATGCTCTAATTTTTTTAGTTATTATGGATTCTGCATCCTCGGCCATGTTCTGTCCATTTTATGCCTCTGTTTCAGGTCCTTTCTATTCTTCTTCTCACCCCTTTGGAAGTAGTAAAATCACAAAATCCACATGCCAATACAATGCTATGAGATATCTCTACAAAGTGGGTAGAGCTGAAATTCACTGTAGTGGTTGTAGGGAGAAGAAATACCCTTTATCCATCGCTGCCCACATTGAAGTCCTTGGCAATATCATCATTTTCCCATAGTGAAAGCCAAAGGTTCAAGGTTTATGCCTTGAGAAGCCCTAAAGGCTTTGGCCCCCCTCCTGCAAAGAGGACTAAGAAGAAAAAGAGAATGTTAGAAGATGAGGAGGAAGAAGATGATGAAGACGAGGAACAAGAGCCAGAGGATGCTGTTATTCCAGAGATTGTGACCAATAGAATGATCAAGAGAATGGTGGCGTCTGTTGGAGTGCCCTTAGCCATTGGTCTCACTTTCTTCCCACTTTTTTACTACATGAAGGTGGTCTTGAAATGGAGTGTGCCCGATTGGCTTCCCACATCTTTCTTCACATTTGGTTCCGCTGCATTGGGGGATAACATATGGCATCATGTCCACTAGCTGGGATCCCTTGAGGTAAGGATCTTTTCTCGGTTGGACCAAGGCCCAGATGAATTGGCCAGTGTTTTGGAAGTCCGTATGGAAAAGGGAAAAGAAATAGATTATATCAACTCTTAGTAAGCTCATTTTATTCAGATATAAATACATTTTCTGTGTTGGCTTTCCATTGCGAAATGTATTCTTATTTAAAAATATATATATATTGCCAATTTGCCAGTCTTTCCAGAGATTAAAAATATTCATTCAACGATTTTATATGACTTAGAAAATTAAATGATCGCCTTTTAGACACAGCAGGGGTTTCCACCAAGAGAGATATCTTGTGAAAAGCATCCAAGACTTGCAAATAGTTATAAGTTGTGTTGCCGTTAATCACACTTGAATTCGTGATAGGTAGTGGTCTTTTAGAAATGTCTGCCTTTGTTAGGATATAATATACTTAACTAGTTTGACCTTTCCGCTACATGCATCTGGGGCTATTCTAAAATATCATGTTTCTGGTTTTAACATCATCCATAGTCCACAGGCAAGCATGTTGCTTGTACAATATCTTGGATGCATAGCTCCCAACAAAATCTGCCCTTTGCTCTTGGTAATCTTTACTTTTGTTTCCTCTTTCTTCTAATAAACAATCAAGCCAACCGTAATACATGGAGAATCTTTCAGTTTTCAGTTTAGCAGAGTTTTTTTTTGCTTTATACAATTCTGGTATTAAAATCACTTCTCTACATTGTATGAAAACAACATCAAAAAGAAGCCCATAGCTAAGAAAACGTCAATGCAATTGAAAAGTTCTTAAAGGGAATGTGTGACTGCTTGGGTCATGGAGAGCCAAACATGCTGTATTATAAGATGAACCTCGATTGGGAGTTTAACAGCATGGGGCTCAAGTTTTATGTGCAGAACATTCCTTGAAGTTATTTTGATGTATACACTTTGGATTCCATCCCATAACCATTGGATATAACTATATAGCCTTTAACAAAGCACTGCACTAATGGACAAAATCTGCTTCTAGGTTGGTGAAGTGGATCATATTGACTTGTACAGTCCTCTAACGAAGCATTGCACGAATGGACACACTTCTGCATCTATGTTGTGGGAGTGGGTCGTATTGAGCTGTAGTCTTGCACGGTGCTCAGCTGTTATTTAGACTCACATCCTGTCCATTCATACACTTTTATGTGAGAATTGAATAGCCACAATCACACTAGCCATCCACAGAGCTCATCACTGCCCCCATAGTGCATAGGCATTAACTTGTTCATGTCATCATTGTCTTTTTTAAGGAAGCTATTAAGGAAACAAGTCTCTGGGGCTGGATGAATAAACAAAGCTGTCTACTTTTTATGCTTGTGACATTCTGATGGAATGAGACTGCTGGGCATTGTAGTGTCAACTTCACCAGTAAACCACAGCTTCTTTGACATGAAAGTCTTTTTTTTGGTTTTGCACTATCGCAAGCTTACATCATTGATAGCAAGAAAAACCCTTCTCTTACATAAAAGGGTATCTGGCAAACTCTTTTTTTTTTGGTAATTGAAAGTTCTATTATCAGGGTTTTGGCTGGGTCCCAGTCCTATATTTACAAAAACCTTGTGAAAGGGAGTCGGACATAGTTGTCATAGAATTCATTAGAGAGGAAAGAAACCATAACAGAATGAAGAGGTCCCTCGCAGGGGACAGCCGATAGAAACCCACACAGGGGACAAGACGCTGAGAGACTCTGGAAACTTACCCACGCAGGGGTGGTCAAACCCAATCCACCACAAAAACAACTCAAAAACATACAGTCCATGAGGAACCAGGCTACAAAAAACTTCAGACAGGAGAACAAACCAGCAGCCACACCGGAAAGTCTCACCCCTATGGATTAGTTTTCGGGGAGAGCTCCTTCCCGCTGTCAGAGATCTCCTCCAGGTAACGCTTGAGGGCCGCACTGGTACTTTCGAACGCCGTGATGAAGCACTTGATGAACATCCTCACCATACGACTGGAGGCATCTGGGTTGGGGTCGGAATTCCCACTGTTGTCATCAGGGACGTCCACAGGGGATATCTGGCTCGACTCCGTTCTGCTCCATTTGGTTCTCGCCGACCGCCGGACCCAAGGAACATCGTCACTTGCCACTCTACGTTTGCCCGACGCCGTCTTCTTAGAGGGAGGGGTGGGTTTAGATGGGGTAGTTTTCTTGGATGGAGGAGTGGTCTGCTCTGGGGGTGGGGAGGTGGCCTGCTTAGGATGGGAAGTAGACTGCTTAGGAAGAGAGGTGGTTCGCAGAGGGGAATCCCGCCTGGAATCAGGGGTGGGGAGGTCAGGACCCGCGTCGCTAACAAGGGGTTCGCTGGAGAATGAATTGTTCGACGACGAGGCCGACTGAGGAACAGGGGAATTGGACTTGAGAGGGGTGGCGGCCAGAGGTGGGTGGGTTACGACATGGTGGAAGAGGACAGTAAAGAGGCCCTGGTGGGAGGGAGGGGTGTGCTTTTTACGGGCGGCCGCAATGGTGAGCCGAACGAAACGATGGAGGAAAGCAAGGATATTCATCGGCTTGTAACCACGAAAATGGTTAACCAGAGCCAAGTGAAAACTGGACATGGGCTTGGCGGGGTCATCGCATGCCAGGTATTGGATGAGCGGAACAGCAATGGCAGACCACGGGGAGGGAAGGGAAAGCCGGTCCAGGGAAACGCCAACCCATCTGAACTCCTGATAATTGGGAAACCCCTCTAACTCGGGCTCCCAGCTGTGCTTGTCACGGCGGACCCGACGGCCAGACAGTGGAAGGTCGGACACCTCAGCGATGAGCTCTGGGGTAACCTTGAAACAGATATTGCAAATAACGATGATGCCATTCTTCCAAGTCCTTACGAAATCCGCAGAGATGTCAGCCTTCGGGCCTTTGAATTTGTTAAGGAAGGGGGTCAGTCTAAAAGCTTCCAAAAAGGGGCTCGACAGAGGGTCGAGCTGGACAGAGCTGGGTTCGAGGAAAGCCATAGCAACAAGGCTGTGGGACAGGGGGGAAGGATGGAGAAAGGACAACGATTGGGATAGGACGAGATAGACTAGGGGAGAGGGATAGGGATAGCTACATATAGGGCCCAGAAGATAGCTAGGGGACATGCCGATCCAAGCGAGGAGGGGACAAGTGGCAAGGCGAAGGATAAGGTAGGGAAGGGTGCCAAACCTTGGGACCAAGATCTCACGGGAGGGCGACGGGCAGCTGAAACGCCTATCTTCGGGGATGGTGAAGGACGGGGTGGATTGGATATAGGCAGCAGGAAGGACGTTGGGAGTGAAAAGAAAGTATTGGGAGGTGGGAAGGATAAACCCGAAGAACCTGCTAGGAGGGGAATAATTGGAGCAGGCACGAAAAAAAGGGCTCACGTGCCAACAAGAGGAAGACGCCTTGCTGGAGCGACGACGCTTAGGTTCGAGAGCAGACCTGAAAATAGAAACCATAGAATTAGCAAGGTTGGGGGGACTCGTACCTGACCTGTCTATCATTGTCCACCACATGGGAGACACCTGGCGGGTTCTCATGGTGCCACACCGACAGGGGAGATTGAGTCAAGCCCAAATTGGCCAGCTTGTCAGCAAGTTGATTGGCTTCACGGTAAACATGGGCCGCAGACACGTACACCTGCTGGTCGATGAGCATCTTGCTTTCCTGAATCAAAACGTGAATGTTCCAAGGGGGGATTTTGTCGGTATTAATGTATCGGATGATGTTTAAAGAATCTCCTTCAATAAGGAGACGAATCCGAGAATCTTTGATCAAATGAAGGCTGCGCCACAATGCCCATGCCTCAGCAACGTTGTTGGTTTGATGATCCAGCTTCTCCGCAAAGGCGAGGACAATCACCCCTTTATGATTTCTGAAGACTCCGCCAGCTCCGGATAAACCCGGATTCCCTTTAGAAGCACCATCAAAATTTAACTTTAGAAATCCCACAGGGGGAGGACTCCAGTGGGCCAGCTGTCTAGGATGGGGGGAGGGATGGGGGTTGTTCGAAATGGGAATGTGAAGGGATTGGAGAAGCTCTCGATCAGCCTTATCTATGGGGGACGGAGACCATTGGAGAAGCTAGAAATTTTTAGAAGCGTAAGAGACGGCTCTATTTGCAGTGGAAATGGCATCGAGGTGAGAAGTGGTGAAGACTCTGCGATTGCGCTCGAGCCAAATCTGCCATAAGATGTGGTGGAGGCAGATCCTCCAAAGGAAAGCAATATTCGGGTTTCTGAAAGGGGTGGGCCACTGGGTAAAAAGATCTTGGAGGGAACGGGGTGGAGCCCACTGGATTTGGAAAAGGGATAGCATGTGGTTTAAGCTCTCACTGGTGAAGCTACACTCCACAAGAATGTGGTTGACCGTCTCTGCATTAGACAAACATAGGTGACACCTGTTAGGCATAGGAATGCCCTTTCTCATGAGGTTGTCAGTAGTAAGAATTTTGTTCTGAATAGCTGTCCATGAGAAGAATCCGACTTTAGGGATGAGACGCTTGACCCAAATCAAACTGGAAGGAAAGGAAGAAACTTTGGGTTCTATCAGGAGGGAATGGGCCGATCTAACTGAGAAATCTCCATTATCAGTTCCAGACCAGACAGGGATGTCTGGAGTATCGGTTGTGGGGATGATGGTGGTCCTGAGAAGCCGGGATAAAGATGCAGCGGCTTGCCCTTGCTGGGAAATAGTGCTGTCATAGGGAATGGTTTTCCACTTTCGATGGTCATCATAGTAGTTTCTGACCCACGGTCCCCAACTCCTTTCCAGGAGGGGCCGGAGCGTGGACAACTCTGGACTCGCTGCGAGGGGTTCTTCTGTCAGCCACACATCATCCCAAAAGTTTATCTCAGATCCCATTCCAAGCTGCCATCGAGATCCTTTGGAAATGAGGGATTTGGATTGTATCATCGCCTTCCAGAAGGCAGATCCAGAGGATGGTAGGTTATCATCTCTGAAGGATGAGTGATGATAGTATTTGCTTTGGACGATGGACACCCAGCCTGCTTTGGTGTTGGTGAACAGTTTCCATGCTTGCTTGGCTAAAAGGGCAAGATTCATGTTCGTAGATCTTCTGAAGCCGAGCCCTCCCTGGGATTTTGGTTGGCAAACAGAGTCCCAACTAACAAGATGAAACTTATTTTTGTCTTCAGGGCCTGACCACAGAAATTTTTTTTGAATCTGCTCGATCTTAGCATGGACAGATGAAGGAGCCTTGAAAATGGACATGAAATAGACCGGGATGCTCTGGAGAACTGCCATGGTGAGAGTTGCCTTAGCTGCCTGGGAGAGAAGTGCACCTTTCCATCCAGCAAGTTTGATTTTGAATCTGTCAATGACGTTGTCCCACATAGATTCTTTCGGGCTTTTGATAAACAGGGGAAGGCCCAAGTAAGAGGTGGGGAGGGTGGAGACTCTGCATTGGAGGATGCAGGCAATCTTGCGTTGTCGACTGCCAGGAGTGTTGAGGAAGAAACACTGACTTTTGGTGTAATTTATTTCCTGCCCTGCTGCTTTGGCATAAGTCTCAAGGATGGCTTTAATGGATTTGGCTTGAACGACAGATGCAGAAGTAGCCGTAATGGTATCATCCACAAATTGCTGGTGGGAAAGAGGGGGAGAAGTGGATGAGGCTTTGATTCCAGTGATCTCTCCAGTGGCACAGGCATTCTTGAAGGCTCTCCCCAGGGATTCAGCAAGGATTATGAAGAGGAAAGGAGATAGAGGATCACCTTGTCTAATGCCTTTCTGAGTCAAAAAATAGCCTGCTGCAGAACCGTTGACGAGCACCGAGAACCACGGTGTTGATATACATCCTTTAACGAGCTTTATCCAATCTTGGTGAAACCCGAACTTGCCAAGGACTTTGAGAAGGAAATCTCTATTGACCCTGTCAAAAGCTTTGCTGATGTCCAATTTGAGAAACATCGTTGCTTTCTTGTTGCAATGGGTGGAATGGAGGGTCTCATGGAGGGATATGATGCTGTCAGTAATGGATCTGCCTTCTACTGAGCTGCCTTGACAGGGGTCGATGATGGCAGGGAGGATTTTCTTCAGTCTAAGAGCCATGGATTTGGTGAGGATTTTGTAAATGATGTTGCACAGGCTTATCGGTCTGAAGTCCGCCATAGATCTACAGGGGTGAGTTTTGGGGATCAGAGCTATGAAAGTGGAATTGATACCCTTCGGAATGATCTTGGTAGTTTGGAGTTCTATAATGGCCCTGCATATGTCACTTCCCATGATGTCCCAGAAAGTTTGAAAGAAACGAGGGGGAAAACCATCTGGTCCAGGGGCTTTGTCAGCCTGCATAGAAAACAGGGCTGTCTTAATCTCAGCCGGGGAGAGAGGCTGGACAAGGGCAGAATTCATCTCAGGTGTGACCAGGAGGGGAATATTCTTGAGGAGGGATTCCTGGGTGGGCAGGTGGGGAGGGGAGGGATTTCCCATCATACTGCTGAAGTAAGCTGACGCTTCTGCTCTGATCTTGGAGATGTCCTGGGAGACAGAGCCATCAGACAGGGTAAGTTCTTTGATTTTGTTGGAACTTCGGTTCCGAAGCGTAGAGGCATGGAAAAACCTTGTGTTGGCGTCCCCATCTTTGAGCCATAGGGCTCGAGACTTCTGTCGCCAATAAGTTTCTTCTTTGGCCATAATGTTATGGTACTCCGACAGGAGCTCATCTTCCTCTTTTCGTAGCTGGGAAGTCCACTGATCGTGCTGAGTCTTTTGCTCGAGAAGTTTGAGCTTGTCTAAGATTAACTGTTTGTTCTCGAAGATGTTTCCAAAAACTTCTCTATTCCATTTTTTAATGCTTTCTTTCACTGCTTTGAGTTTTTGGGACGCACGGGCAATGGCAGATCCAGAGCAGGGGAGATTCCACCACTCAAAGATTCTCTGTTTAAGGTCAGGGTGGTGAATCCACATATTCTCAAATCTGAAGGGAGTTTTGAAAATAGGAGTTTTGTTGGACTCAAGGAGGAGGGGGGAATGGTCAGACCCAATCCTGGGGAGGGTTGTGAGAGAAGTATCACCGAACAGGGGAATAGCCTATTGGGATAAGAAAAAATGATCAAGCTTGACCTGGATATGGTCTAACCCTGCTCTTTTGTTGCTCCAGGTGTACTGGCAGCCTTTGATCTGGATGTCCATCAGTTCATTGCCTGAAACAAAATCCTGAAAATCGGCAATGCTTTTGGAGAGGGAGGGAATACCACCTCGCTTGTCAGAGGCAAACAACGGGGAATTGAAGTCTCCGGCTAACATCCACGGGAGGGTGGAGAAAGCATTCTTAAGAAGGGTTATGGAATCCCACAACAACCTTCTTTCCAGGGGATTGTTGGGGGCGTAGATATTTGAAAGGACCCAAGTGAACTGGTTGGTCGTGCAATGGAAGACCATGTTGATGGTTCTATTGGTAATGGAGACCACCCTTCCTTCAACTTGAAGTGGATCCCATAAGCACAGGAGCCCCCCGGACGAACCTTCGACGGGGGATGAGGCCCACTGGCATTTCTTCCACACTGATTGGACAATGTTGGGGATTCTCGCTGCATCAGCTTTGGTTTCTTGGATCATGATGATGGCCGGTTTGCAGTCCTTCCTGATGGTGCGAGCTAGCCTTTGTTTGCTCGAACTGTTAAGCCCTCTTATGTTCCAGGAGAGGATCTTCATTTGGATACTTTGGTGGGTTTCTTACCTCCCTTGCTGGGTAGAAGGGGGTTTTTAGGATTTTTGAGCTCCTCCGTGGGTTGGTTAAACATGTCAGAAAGGAGGGTCGATTGGACTCCGTTAGCAATCTGGTTTTCTGTGTCCTTTCTGAGCTGGTCGGACGAGGACGGTCTGCCTCGCTTTTTATCACCCCCTGTGTCAACAGGACCTTTCTTGCTTCTAGTAATGATGGAATTGGAATCCAGGCGATTGCGGGACGGACTGAGGGCATCCTCAGAGGAGTCCGGGAAAGGGTTGGAAGCAGACAACGGAACAACGAGGGAAAGGGGAGGAAGGGAAACTCCGAAGGGGAGGGAAAGGGGGGATGGGGATGGAGGTGGGGTGGGAGAAGAGGGAGGGTTTGGGGAAGAAGAAGGAACGGGATCGGGTAATGAGACGGGTGGGATAGAAGGAAGGGGGGCTATCGGGGAACTAGATGGGGAAGGGTTAGTCCCAGAGACGGGATCTTCATCAACCATAGCAGAGAGAGGATCAAACTTATTGGGGAAGGCAAACAGAGAACATACCTGATCGGAGCTAGAGGGAAGATGATTGGGGCGGGTCTCCTGACTGGGCCCTTGCTTCCCTTTGTCAGCTGTTTCTCGTCTGGAACTTTCAGGGGCTCTGGCCACCAAAGGAGCGGTTGACTGCTGAGGAGGGGGGCGCTGCGGCCGACAAGACTCTTTAGTAGGTTTCAGCGTAGGACATTGGGACCTAAGGTGCCCTTGGGATTGACATCCGATGCAGAAGGCCGGTTTGTTCTCGTACTCGATGGCTTGACACCAGTGGAAATCCCCGTAAATGAGATTGATGCGAGTGGGCAGCTCGGACGCCAGATTTGTAGAGACGCATAAGCACGCATAAGCCATCCTGGATCGGGCTTTCATTGCCGGGTCGAAAGCAATCAAGTCTCCAATGTATCCTCCGATACCGCGCAAAATGTCTTCATGGAAGAACTGGATGGGGAGGTCCGGGAGGCGGACCCAAATGGGGGCGACATTGATATCCTGAGTTTGGGGGTTGAAACCCTGATCCCATTTTTTAAGAAAGAGGCTTTTCCTGCCGAAAAACCATGGCCCTCCCATGAGAATTCTTGCATAGTCCTTCTGGTTGTTTAGCTGGATCAGGAAAAAGCCCCTGGAGAGGGCCACGAGCTGTAAACTTCCCTGGGTTCGCCATTTTAAACCAGCCCATCGTCTGATAGACTCCATGTCCGGTCTGCCCCCAACGAATTTCCCAACCAGAGAGAGGGATTCGATGGATAGTTTAGGTGCCATGCGAGACACCGGGATGATCAGGTTTTCGCCGGAGACCACCAAGGGGGGAGCCACAGATTCAACCGGTCGAGGGGAGGACGATCCAGAAACTTTCTTGCTGAAGGAAAGCAGAAAAGGGGGAATGAAATTTCCCCCCCAAGGTCGTGACCCGCCTGGGTCTGGATCGGGGCCACCATGGTCTTCAGAGGGGTCAGCAGGGATTTCTCCGGGCTCAAGATCCGCAGGGCGGGATTGCGAAACCCCCCTTGGACGGAAAGGGACGAAACTCCGGGCGCTATCGCTGCTGGTGCGGCTGTCATTTTTTTATTATAATACTATATTATTAATTTCTCATATCATGCAGACTCTTCACTTAAGTATGGCCATCAGTTTTTGACAGCTGCACACCCATTCAAGGTTGACTTTACACTTAGTCTAGACGATATCTTAACAAAATGCCTGTCAATATAAAATCTAAGAAGATTATTAATTATGTAGTCAATATTAACTGTGGTCTTTTATGTGATATTGTCAGATGAAAACCTACTTCTTGCATTATCCTTGAAACTAATTCCATATTTGGCTAGCTAGTATGCTCTCAGTCAAAATCCTTCCATTCAATGGGCTGGCAACAAAGTTTGAAACTTCCATACCAAATAAGCAGGAACCAGTCCCAAACTGGAGCACACACACAAAAGATAGTATCTTGGCCTTATCAGCTATATCCTCGTCCAAAGCTGTGACATGCATACGTAGAATCTATCTTTGAGTAACAAATTTTAGAGAAGCTCTGAAATATTTACTAACCTGAGCAATATTAGCCTGTCGACCATTACTCTTCAAATATCTTAATTCTGAACTTCAGATCCGTTAGTTCCATTTTGACTGCACAACAGGGGTCTTAAATTAGTGACCCTGATACACTGAGCTTCTCCTCTGATATCCCTGCTTGTCTTCTGGATTCGTATGGATGCCACTGTCAAGCTTTGTCATGGGGCTTCCAGGAGAGAAGCTACAGAAAACACAACCTTTCCTTAATTGTGGCTGTATTCTCCCTCTCAAAATAGTCCATTTTTCAAGAACAGTACCACTAAAGCCAAGCAGATCACCTTTGGTGTTGAATTTCATATTACCTGCCACCTTAAATTCCTATGACCTGGGAATGAACTCTGTTTAAATAAGGTTGTGATTCTTTAATCTCTACATTCATTAAAAATTCAATACTCCATTACTGCCATTATGGTATATTAATGACCTAAGAGTCTAATGTTTCTCATCATAGATGCGAAGAACAACTTAGTTGATTGTTGAGGAAACTTGATACAAAGAGAAAAGAGATTTTATTCATCTAAGATGTGATATTTAGGCTACACTGTATTGTTTTCCTTCAGAAAATGTGGTTGATGCTTTTAGAATGGATGGCAACATTCTTAAAATTCAGTTGATATATGTGGACGGTTGAGGAAAAGGATGGCAATATTCTCTAAATTCTGGGGAAAGGATGGCAATATTTAAATTCAGTTGATGAATGTGAACAGTTGAGGGATTAGTTTTTGTTATTTTGAGATGAGATATTTAATCTATCTTGTATTATTTATCTTCTTGATCCAAGACCCAAGTATCATCTATAGGATGTCTTTGATAGCATGGATTGTTGTTCGATGGTGGTAATAGCGTGAAGAAGATAAGACTTAAAATCCATTGCCTCTTGGCAAGCAACTTCTCGACAGTATGGTACCAACCTTTTGTGGGTTAAAAATTGAGTGTGAATTTACTAACTAGGGATGGTGCATGGAAAAGGAAAATAAAAAATGGAGGAAATCCTCAAGATAACCCTATCACAATTGTCCGGGGTAGGGGTAGCGGACAAAATGGTAAGTCAGTCTCTAGGGGTTGGGTGGATTGGTAAGTTCTTATTAAGAAGAGATCTAGGTTCAAACTTTGGGGGCATGCTTGTTTGTGCAAAGGTAGTAGTCTGACCTGAGTCCGCTGATTGTGTAGCTCAACGATGACGGGTACCAATCCCGAGCCACCGGTGTTACCTCCTCACGTCGGGTTAAATAACAACGAGGTGGTATAGGGATTATAAAGGACAGCCTCAAAATTTGAACCTTGCTTGATAGTAGAAAAGGATTGTAGATATAACCAATTCTCCTATGTATAAAAAAAACAAAATGGTAAGTTAAAAGGTCTTGAGCTAAATATTCCAAATCAAGAAACTTGCCCGCACTAGATTTCTCCTAAAATGGTTAGTAGTCAAAAGGAAAATGGTGAAATATTATGTTTTGAAGAGGATAATGGCAATCTCCTAATAGGATTGCCCGCCCTAGATTTCTCCTAATAGGATTGCCCGCCCTAGATTTCTGCACAAGAAAACTGCAGGATAAAACCCTAGTCGTTACAGTGAACATCTTGAGGAAATATTCGCTCTCACTAAACTATCGCATCACTAAGCCGAGCTGGGAATATAACCTACATGCGGAGCGTCTAAGGAGGAGGCGTTATCAAGTGTTACAAGCACCACTGCGGCCTACACGTGGATGTTGTGAAAGTTAAGCATCATCCGTCCTAGCTACTAGCCATTACTGGGCCTGTGGAGGAGACAAACAGGGAGAGCCATTACAATGAACGAGCATTAAGCGACAATGCTCGACTGTGGATATGGAATCGGCCTGTTCGAAAGCTTGCGATTGTAATGGTGGTATGTAACTAAATCTTGAATGAACGAGGGTTTCTATGTTCCTGTTTCGCTGTTGTATCTCGCAAATTTTCTTATCCGTGGTAGAGAACCATGTTTTTGTATTAGGATAAGGCTTTCACTTGACGAATTGAGGGTTTTTAGGTGGATGTTGTATTAGATTGTGTTTTGTGGGTAGGGAAAGAGAGAAGAGGGTTCAGAAGGGGTCTAGATTGATCTAGGATAAAGTTTTTTTTTTTATTAAAATTTAATATTAATATTAATATAGGAAATGGGTGGGGTGTCCCTGCATTCTAAAATATCCATCCAAATTTGGAAAGGCTAGGTGTACGAAAATGGGAAGAAAGGGTAAGGGTCTCGTCAGGCGAGACGCTGCCATCATCTGGGCAGAGATTTTGTAAGTAGGGGTTGTTTATTGGGGTTTATTGTGAAAACATCTCAGGCATTTGTGTGCTTGATTTCTCTGTTGTTTTTGTGCCTTTGCGATTTCATTTCCTTTCTAATACCATCTGCTGAAGAGACCAGTAGCTCCCTGTTAGACCAGAAGAGTTCAGTCCATCATTTTTTTTTTACTTTCAATGGTCAAATTTTTTAAAGCATGTGTGCACTGTGGACCTCGTCCTTCTTATTCACGGAAGGTCGTTTTTGATGCGTCTCTCCAAGAATAGGTTTGAAAGTCATGCAAGTATTTATATATATCGAATGGGAAAATGTCAAAGCTGAAAGAATATGGAAAACATTATCCCTTTCAAACTTAGTTCTGTTTGATAATAATTTGAAAAACATACCAAAGACTCTATTTTAATCATTAAACTTTTGTACTCTTTTAGCGTTCAAATTAATTTGTTTCGGTTTTTAATTGAAGAAGACGGTACTTTACACGCCATTTGTAGATGATGATCGATGATTAATGTGTCACATGTATACCAGAATATAGATAATTTTTTTAGTATAGTCAAGGTGATGGTCGGGTGTATTTCTGGAAGCATTAAAAAAAATCATTGAAATTAACATAAACAATGAAATGAACGGTTTATAACTCTAATCCTGTGGGAAACATCATCATAGCTGTGTGAATGAGCTTGTTAAAAAAATAGTTTATAGCTCTAATAAGACCTTATTGGAACATGACTTGATGATTACAAATCATTTATCCCCTTTGTCAACGACATCATGTTGGCTTCTTTTGTTTTATGTGTGAATACTATAAATTGTGAGCCTCAACCAACAAGAACAAAAGTCAGCACTTAGATTTTTGTTTTCTTCCTCTAAAGGTCATGCCCTAATGGAGCAAGGCCACAACAGTTACCAGGTGACACGCGTCAAAAGACATAGTAACCTAACATGGTAAGTTGACAACTATGCAAGAGTAAGAGACTTTATGGGCCTTCATCAACTACTATAAATATGTGTCAAAAAAACAATGTAATAAGACCTATCATTTATGATAAGCCAATGCCAGTGAGGACTTTCTTTAAGACAAAGCCCAAAAAGCCCCTTTTAAAGATGAGGGTGATTCCATAATCAATGCAGCCACCACTTCGGATCCTGCTCCTCTACAATTCTTGGCCCCATATTCTGGGTGTGCCATGAGAGAATATTTCTGTGATAATGGAATGCACGCACCGGTTGTCGGAGGGTGGGCTTTTAAAAACAAAGTATGGTTAGAAGTCGGGAATAGTGGTATCACATCCTTCACATCATACGACTCGTTTTAAGGCTGGTTGTTGGGTTTAGAGGCGAAGGAGATCGACTGGCTCTTTCTCTTTTTAGAAAGGGGGGCCCTCTCCCCACCCCCACCATTTCAATTTCAATTTAAAAGGGTGGTAAGCGAGGATTATGGATAGTGTATTGTGTCTATGTAGCGATTGGGCAGAAGCGCTCGATCGTGGCACAATTGGTTCAAATTCTCTACCTTCCCTAGCAATCCGCGTTTCAAACTGGAGGAAGGAAGAGGCGAGGTTATTTAAAAGCCCCAGGTTTTCACTTATTTATTAGAGAGGCCCCTCTCAATTCTAAAGGTGAATAGAATAGGTTAGAGTTCTTCGATCGGACTACCTTAAAATAGTACATAAATGACCTCTCCCCCGACCTCCTGATCTCTCCCAAACGATCGACACGAAACCAAACATTTTGAAAATGGAATGGATTTGCATGCCACCTCAAAAGGAGGAAGAGGTTGTATTGCAAGCAAAGTGTGCAACCAAATGTGATCTTCCCAGTTTAGAAATGCCTAAGTTATTGTAGCTTAAAATAATATATTTTATTTAAATTTTGATCTTATGTTATTCAAAAAATGGTGAATGAAGGTGTAACTATGAAGAAATTAAAAGTTCCAGTTTTTTTTATTTGATAGATATTTAGTTTCTTACACTATTTTTAATTATAGTTAGCATTCTATTTTAAAAAAACTATGCTTAGCAAGAGATTCCAAGGAACCCAAAATTCCAAAGCGACCAACTAGAGGCCTTGTGAAAATTATTAAGAAAGGGGCCTTGTGATATATCATTTAGAAAGATAATGGTAGGGCTTTTCAAAAAGTTGATTGTTTCATTTATTTATTTAGTTTAGAGGAAACGGTCAAGGAATCTCATTGACATGTGTCTTACGAAACTCTTCAACTTAACGGTTGTGTTTTCAATTTCATTCTCTCCTCTCGTAACTATAAATCCCATGCCTCCGTCTCGGGTTTGTTCACTGCAAGCTCTTCTTCCTTTGGGACAAAGAGATTGCAGCCGCGACATTCCCTTTCTCTTTTCTTCACCTAAGGAAATTATTATTATTCTTTCTTTTCTTTACCTTCAAATTTGGATTTGTGAATTAATTCATAAATCAAACCAAGGATGACGAAGGTCCATTTGGAGAACAATAGTGTTAGTAGTAACAGAACTCCTACAAAAGGAAGATTAAGGAGACAAATGTGCAGACCAACAACGTTGCCACTGCTTGAGGGTGCAAATGCAAATGGAAACGGGGATGGGAATCATCCAATCCACGTGGAAGGGAAGTTGGGCCATGTCGGCAACTCTTTTCCTACTCCATGTCACTGGCGGAAGGCTGTGGAGGCGATGCAGTGCACAACCACTTCGAGGAAGTGAAGAGGATGATGGAGGAGTTCAAGGGAGCTTACAAGGTGGTTTTGCGCGGGACCATGCTGACAGTGGCTCAAGTGACGGCGATAACGCGGTGGGTCGAGGTGAAGGTGGAGTTGGACGAGGTGACGACCAAGGATAGAGTGGAATGGAGTGCTGAGTGGGTGGCCAACAACATTTCCAAAGGAATCGACACGTATGGATTCACAACGGGCTTCAGCTCCACATCTCATTGATGGATGAGCAAAGCGATGGATCTGCAGAGAGAGCTAAATTTTCTAGGGTTTAGCAGGTCTCAAAGAAGTCGAAAGAAAATAATGATAATTATTATTAAAAAATACTAAGGATTGACCTAGAAGGCGGTGTTCATTCACTGCGGGATTGCAGGTTTGTAGGAAACGGTCAAGGAATCTCATTGACATGTGTCTTACGAAACTCTTCAATTTAACGGTTGTGTTTTCACTCTCTCCTCTTGTAACTATAAATCCCATGCCTCCGCCTCGGGTTTGTTCACTGCAAGCTCTTCTTCCTTTGGGACAAAGAGATTGCGACCACGACATTCCCTTTCTCTTTTCTTCCATCAAAGGAAATTAATTGTTCTACCATTTCTTTAGCTTACAAATTTGGGTTTCAGTGAATTCACAGATCAAATCCAAGGATGACGAAGGCCCATTTGGAGAACAATAATGTTAGTATCAACAGTACTCCTACAAAAGGAATATTAAGAAGACAAATGTGCAAACCGACAACGTTGCCACTGCTTGAGGGTGCAAATGCAAATGGAAACAGGGATGGAAATCATCCAATCCACGTGGAAGGGAAGCTGGACCATGTCGGCAACTTTTTTCCTACTCCATGTCACTGGTGGAAGGCTGGGGAGGTGATGTAGTGCAGCCACTTCGAGGAAGTGAAAAGGATAATGGAGGAGTTCAAGGAAGCTCACAAGGTGGTTCTACGTGGGACCACGCTGATAGTGGCTCAAGTGACGACGATAAAGCAACGGGTCGAGGTGAAGGTGGAGTTGGACGAGGCGACGACCAAGGATAGAGTGGAACGAAGTGTCAAGTGGGTGGCCAACAACGTTGCCAAAGGAACCGACACGTACAGAGTCACAACGGGCTTCGGCTCCACATCTCACTGGCGAACGAGCAAAGCGATGGATCTGTAGAGAGAGCTGAATTTTCTAGGGTTTAGCAGGTCTCAAAGAAGTCGAAAGAAAATAACGATAATTATTATTAAAAAATACCAAGGATTGGCCTAGAAGGCGGTGTTCATCACTGCGAGATTACGGGTTCGCAGGACACGCTTTTTGACAACATGGGGAGGAATTTCTTCTAGTGCTGCCACATCCGGGGCTCCATCGACTTCGTCTTTGGTAATAGTAGGTCCCTCTACGAGGTGAGCCAACTTGAGGTTGCGAGTTCAAATCTCTGCATCGCAATGAGATTTAACGGTTTTGTTTCTTGGTGTTTTGACAGAATTGCGTGCTGCGGGCCACTGTGGGGGGCTATGGAGCTGTGGCAGCTTCTCAAAGAAATTCTTCCCTGGACGACTTGACATGACTTCCTTTGTTGTTGTTTTCATCAAATGACGACACTGCTCTGACGACAACCTCTTAGTTGACGCATCTGATGACTCCCTCCTTACCGACTTACTTAACGATAAATTTCTATGCATATGACGGTTCCCTCATCGATGCGTCTGACGACAACTGTTGACGTGTCTAACGACTTCTTCCTTATCGACTTGCCTAGCGACAATTGCCGATGTGTCTAATGACTTCTTCCTTGTCGGCCTGCCTAACGGTAACTTCTGATGCATCTGACGACTCCCTCCTTGTCGACCTGCTTGACGGTAATTGTTGGAATGTCTGATGGCTAGGTCGCTTGTTGGCGAAAGGAAAATTATGATAGAAGATGTGACTCCTCGCAATCACAAAAAAATTGCTTGTTCTTCCATCTCCCTGTGTTTTGACTATAACTCTTTGATAAGGTTGTCCGACTACGAATGTCGTAGCAGAAATATCTTGCAAATGCATAGTGAGTCTGGAAATCTCCACGAAGACTTATTATCTGCCAATTGTCTACGGCTTAGGGTGTCCTTCATTTTGTCTAAAATTTTTTGATGCATAGATTTCTTGCTAGCGAATCTCCAGCTCTAGCTTCACTCGCGCGAATGCTTCAATCTGCAAACAATGAGCATTCCTTCCCTTGGCCATCTAATTTATAACTTGGGCCCATTGTCGTTGCCGCCTATGCAACAATTTAGCAATTGGCACTTCTTGCTTCAACTGTCGGATGTGTGCCACTTTGCTACTTTTGCATGTAATTGTCGTCCTTTTCTAATTTTATCTTTTCCTTATTTCATCTTTTTCCTTATTTTGTCTTTTTTTTTACTTGCAACTTCTTCCCTTAAGTCATTGGCGTTGCGTGAAGCGCATGGCAATGCCTATGCGAACTTCCAACATTTTTGTCGATGCTCCTTCCTATCGATGACTGCCATTTTCCTCACTCACTGAGTCCTCATTGTCATAAATTGATTCTGTCTGCTGCCTACTACGATGGTTCCCTTGACTTCAGGGTATCTTCGATTGTTGATCTTGTCTTTGATCATGTCTAGTCCTCACAATAAGCCAACTTGTCCTATCCTCCTCTCATTGTCGACATCTTCTGTCCATCGATAGACGGTGAGAAGATCGAGGATCTGTTCTATTGTCGTCATCATGACGGATCTCCTATCTACTGTTATCTCTCTTGCGTTGGACTGTCGAGTCTCCCTTGTGTTGGACTATCGAACTCCTAGCTATCTGGATTCGTCTGGTTTCTCAATCATTCTTAACGACATCTTTGGTTCCCACGGGCTCAATGAGGTAGGCCTAGTAGCCCATCCTCATGAACTTGTGTTTTCTTGTTTTGTACTATATTTGTGAATAGCCTTTACGACCTATTATACTGACCAGTCGGCCTATGGGTAGCAAGAGGGAATTTCTTCTCCTCGAGCTACTAGGAAGGAGACCAACCGAACTCCCCCCTTGGTCAGGTACACTTGGGTTACCCAAAAGTCTTGTCGAACTCCTTGGATTACTCATGTTACCTTGTTCCTTGCTTGATTTATTGATTCTCCTGTTGTATGTTGTCCTTTGCGATTTTGGGTTTTAGGTGACATTTGCCTTAGGAGTCTCAACCTCCTATATGCTCGCAACAATCTTCTTTGCCACCTTGCCTCTTCAAAGTGTCTTTATGGTTCACATTGTGCTAATGCATCCCTATACTGATCTGAGAAGGTAGAGTCAGTGCTTGAATCATTCCCTTTGCTTGTTGTGTGCATAGGCCACCTGGACATTTCCTGCACTCTCCTTTGCAATCTCCTAACTTCTCTTCTCTGTCTTCTCAATTATCATGCAACAACTTGATACTCTTGTACCTTTGGTCTCCCTTGTGGTCCTCTTTTTGATTCATTATCGCCATTTGAATCATTTTCCATTCTTTCTTCCTCCTGAGGTACTAGTGGTTCATTATTTTCAATCACTTGAACCATTTCGAAAAATCGTACCCTGACTTGCTGACTTCAAGCTTCGTCTCTTTGTCTTCTCCGATCAATGTTGGGACTTGGGTATGGAGTGTTAGGATCCCTAGGAAAGTTTTCATTGCTGTTTGAATCTTCTATCCATCCTTCGTTCCTAGGTTGTTCACGTACTTCTCTAACATCTCTCCATAAAATGGCAGCAGTTTGTTCTTTACTCACCCGATGTTCTATATAATCAACAAGAGCTTGTTGAGATTTATTCTTGATTCTTCCTTGAAGCTCAATTGTCTCCTCTTGCTTTGGTGGCATCATGTTCCTTTATCTCCTAGAACATCATGTCAATGGGGAGGTAGTACTAGAAGAATTTTTTGTATTCAATTGAATTCTCAACGTCTTTGAAGAGGAACTACTAGAGTCTAAGGAGAATAGGCTACTTTTCGAAGGTGCTTCCTCATTGCTATTTGCACTTTCCCTTAACTCCATCGTTTGTCTCTCCAGTTGTTGATCAAATTTGTTCAACTCCGCTCTTCGTAATTTGTCTTTCGTTCATTCTTTGCATTTGTTTCATCTAGCTTGTGAATCACCTATTCTCTCATTCGTGCATTATGTATTCTCAAGGTTTCTTTCGTATTCTTCCAGTAACTAATGTGTCTCCTTAATCATCTGTTGCAAAATCTTTGATTCTTCATTCTGTATCTTATCCCCTTCATTCTCAGAGACGAGGGTCTTGTTCTTGTAATGCGACATCTGTGAGGGCTCGAAGTCTTTTTTCTCCTTCATTACTCAGAAACCTTATGTGAACTTGTAATCATCTACATTCCCTGTCTCGAGGTTCCAATTTCCTCTGTTTGATTACAAGTTCCCCTTTTGCTCTGAATAGTCATTCTAGGTTCATTTGATCTTCTTCTCTAGCGATTCTACTCGGCTCTCCATGTTCGTGGTTGTAGCTCTTCTGTCATTCTTCCAGAAGATTCTCTTGATGATTCCAAGTTTATTACATTCACCTGCGCTTGTGCCTTATACACCTTCAACTTAGAACCATTTATAGTTTTGAGGTAAACTATACCATCCAATTTCCTTAGTCGAATAGCCCCATTGTCTAGTACTTCTTCCACTTGGAAGGGTCCAAGCCATAAGGTCTTCCATTTGCCTAGCTTGACTTCTCATTTCCCATTATATTTGAGCACTAAATCACCAACTTTCAAGTCCATTTTTCATAAATGTTTGTCATGCCAAAATTTACATCGTCGTTGGACAAATCTCTGTCGCCCATTGTGCCATCACCCTCTTTTCTCCTAGTAGTACGAGTGTTGTGAGCCTCTCTTCCATGCTCTCCTCATCACTTCGACGATTCTCAACTGTTACTCTCAGACTCGGTACCAAGAATTCAACTGGTACATTCGCCTCTTGTCCATATATCAACTGGAAGGGTGTATGATTTGTTGTTGGCTTGAAATTTGTCCTGTATGCCCACAAGACTGCTAGTAATTGTTCTTCCCAATCGACGCCCTCCACGCCGCATGTCTTGTACATGATGGAAACCAAGACCTTATTCATTGTCTCTGCTTGCCCATTCAACCTAGGGTAGTACGATCTAGACAACGAGTGGAAAATCCTGAATTATGCGATTAGGTTTTGTATAATCTCATTGACAAAACGACCTCCCCTATCACTTGTCAATTGTAGGGGAATCCCAAACCTGGTAATAACTTGTTCATACAAGAAACGAGCAGTGTTTCTTGCAAAATTATCTAGTAGATCCCTTGCTTCTACCCATTTTGTCAAGTATTCTGTTGCCACTACAATATATCGATATCTCCCTTTTTGGCTTGTTCAAAGTGGTCCCACAAAATCCAATCCCCACCTTTCAAAAAGTACTTTGGGTTGAGAAGGATGCAATGGCATGAAATCTCTTTTTAATGGCTTTCGTATTCTTTGGCACGTATCACATGCCTTCACATACTCTTTGGCATCATGATAAAGGGTGGGCCACCACAATCCTGCGAACAACACTTTCCTTGTTGTTGCATCGGCCCCATATGATCTCCAACCAATCCCTCATGTGCCTCCTTTAATATTTGTTGTACTTCATCCTCCATCACACACCTTCTCAAGATGTTGTCTTTGCCCATCTTATATAACAAGCCTACAATCAACGTAAATGGTGTCGATTTTGCAATGATCTTTCTTTGCTCTATTGCCATCATCTCCTTTGGCAACTCTCCTATCAATAGATATTCCCCGATATGTTTATACCATGTTGGTATCGCACTTATCATAAATAGTTGTGCGTTAGGGAATTCATCTTGTATTCCTCCTTTTGCAGGTTCTCTTGAGCGAGTCCTTAACAACTGGTCTGCTATTACGTGCTTCTTTCCTAGCCTTATTACAATGCTTGATGGTCTATTTAAAAGGCAAATGGGTTGGCTAGTAGGTAATGCCTAAACTTTTATATTGCATAAACCATCCTCAATGCTTCCTGTTTTGTTGTTTTATAATTCTTCTTCGCCCTTGACAACAACTGACTTGCGAAATAAATGGGTTGGTCCAATCCAGACTGCCCATCTCCCAAGGCATAGCCAGTTGCAAAGTTTGAGGCATCTACGTGAACATGGAACTCCTTCTCCCAATTTGGATAAACCAGGATAGGTGCTTTCTCCAAATGTGCCTTCAATCCTTCAAAAGCCTCTTGGTGCTCCTCCGCCCACTTGAAAGGATCACTCTTACACGTGAGAGCATCTAGTGGATGGGCAATTTGTGCACCCCCCCCCTCGAAGGTTGTCTGTTCGTCTTTGGTTCTTCCTCCTTTTTTTGCCTTCTCCTTTCTTCCCCCCCCCATAAGTGTTTTTCCCTGGGGCCAAAAAGTATGAGGGTGGGAAAAGGTGCGGTTATATGCATATATGCCATTTTCCACTATGAAAGTGGTCTTCAATTTATCTTCTTCTGCAATGCTGATTTGGTTATAGCCCAAAAATCCATCCAAAAATGAATAGATCTTGTGTTCGGCTACTTCCTCCAATATGGAGTCTATGAAAGGAATCGAGAAGGGATCTTTTATAGTTACGACATTCAGACTTTGAAAATCCACACAAATCCGAATCTTGTTTGCTTCTCTTTTCAGGGTAATCACTATAGGTGACACCCATTCACTTGTCATAACTTTGAAGATAATGCCCGTGTCTAGCATCTTCTCTATCTCGACATTCACCAAAGATGCATACTTTGGATTCATTCTGTATGGTCTTCTTCGTACTAGTTGTGCACCTTCGATCAAAGGAATCTTGTGTACACATAGTTCTGGTGGCACTTCTTTCAAATCTTTGTAGGTCCATGCAACCATGTCTTTATACTCCATAAAGATCTTAAATGTTGCTGCTTTGAGCACAGGATCCTAATCATCTCTACACTTGATCATCTTCTCCTCCCCTTCCTTGCCAAGGTTAATCTGCACCATCCTTGGTCCTTCGTAATTTGATAGATTTAGGCTCTTCTACCACCTTTAAAACATAAATGGGATGAGTTGGTTTGTCTTCAATTACCGCATCACCCATAGTATATTCTACAAAGTTTTTTGGAAATGTCCACTTTTCATTTTCCTCGTCCTTCTCTATTGCTGATCTCTTTTTGCTACATTGACCTTTTTCTGGCTCCTTTTCTTTCTCTTGGATTTCGTCTTCTGTGTGGATGCATAAGCATTGAGGTGTGAATACCTCATACTCATAGTCTTCCATTTTCCAATGAAGTAGACCTCTGTTGTCATCCCTCTCGTCTTTCGTGTACTCCAATTGCAACGCTCCATTAGGTTCATATCCTGTTTCGCCATCTGATGATGAACTTCCTGATTCGTCTGAGGTTGCATGGTCTTGGCTGAAAGACCGATTCTTCAAGTTAATCATGTACTTATGCTGGCCTTTCTTAAAAGTGAGATGTTTCTCCCAGTTATGGTTTACTCTCGCCATTCTTAGCCATCTATGTCCAAGCAATGCATCATAAGTAGGTTTTTGCATGACCATCACTATGAAATCCAAGGTGAAATCTTGCTTCGCTATCTGCACTCTTTGATTCATCAGTACGCCTCTCGTCTCTATTCCGTACTAGTCTACTCCATATAATCTGAAATTCGAAGATCACAATGTGGGTTGTCCAATGCTTTTCCATGTCTTCTCAAGCATCATGTTCACACTTGATCCTCCATCTACAATAACTTGAGTTAGCTTGTGGTCCAATATCTCCATGTGAACCAAGGCTGGCTTCTTTTTGGTTTCGATCATTAGGATTGTGGGATCAATGAATTGCTCTTGTTTGACATCGGCTACTTCCCAAACTTCTTCTCTTTTTCTTGTCTTTATCATTTCACCAACTGCGGTATATAATTCGGGCACTGCACTAAGTAGACTTGATACTTTAACTTCCATGGTTGTGCTCACTACTTGTGTCGCCAAGTGTTCCATCAATGCTTGCTTACTTGTCACTATCTCCGACCTTTTCAGGGCTTTCTCTTGGAGTAATATTTCCTATTTCTCCTTCTCCAACTCTTCCTTTACCACTTCGCGGGCTTCTTGCCATCGCTCTTTTTCCTTAGAAGGGTTTGGATACTACTTCATTTTTCTAGCATGAGCTCTTATCGTTGCTAGTACTTGCTTTTCTTATTCTTTTTCTTGGGTATCACTAACTTCGCCAATGTCATTTAGATTGAAATTTTGTGTCACCGATACTTGCTTTGTTCAGGAAATTTACTTCCTTGTGGTTACCCGGGCCACACCATCAACACATATGAGTGACATTGTTTGTGTTTCCTCCAGTCTGCGGCTTGGGGCAACTTTTTGTAAAGTGTCCCCACTCTTGGCAGTTTCGACATTGTATGATAGGTCTTCCATCTGAATCATAATGCAATCGACTTTGTGCTCCCTACCTTCCACCTAGGTGGTTGTTCCTATATTCGCCACTTGTTGCGCCTTATCCATTTCTTGAGGTATTTGTTTGTTCCACCTGTTGCACCGTCATGGTTTGGTGCCTTACTCCCTTCAAATTGAATGGACAATTGGAGATTGGATGGCTACCACATCGTATATATTGTAATACACATTCATAGGACAATTGATATTCGTGTGACCTTCTTTGCAATCCAAACACCAAAAGTCTTTTCGTTCCTTTTGTACTTCTCCTTTGACTTCTTTCATGTTCTTGTCAAACTCTTTTCTAAAAGAGTAGATAGCGCTTTGCACTTTGTCCTCTGCATCGCTATCTGAATCGACATTCCTCGAATGCCCCGCGATTCTATGAACCAACGTTTAACTAGTCCATGTGCAAGTGGTATCTGCATTTTATCGACCAATTGCTTTAGTCTCCTATTATAATTCTTAACATCTTCTTTCGGCTTTTGTTTCGTGGTGTAAATCCTTGTTATAATTTTAGTTTCATCACAGAGTGGTTGTAATTCATTGATGAATTCATCTTGCATTGTCTCCCATCGCTTGAATGGTTGTGTACTTTCCCTCTTCAAGTACCAATCAATTACCATGCCTCGCAGGGTAGCAAGAAACAATTGCAACCATTTAGCAGGTTGAGTTACTCCATTTGCCTTCAAAATTGTGGTACAAGTACCAATGTGGCATGTTGGGTCTTGTTTCCCTTCCCAAGTGAAGGGTGGGTATTTTTGTTTACCTGCTCTATTAGCAACGTGTGCCATTGGGTCTCTCTTGACCTCCAGAGTTTGTATTTGATTCCTTCATCGTTGGCCTTGCAACATTGAATTTTGTCATTCACATCGTCTTATCATGTTCACTTCTTCTCTCGACCTGAACTTGATCTAGGCAATGATGCCAAATGTAGACAATGGTGAGGACTTCCTGAGATGAGGAAATGATAGTTTTAGTGGGAGGAAGATTGGTAGTACATGCTAAGGAGCATGTCAATATCGGTTTGATATTCCTTGTGTTAATGTTGTTCAGACGAAAAACTCTTGATGACGGATCAACTTGGGATGGATTGCTTTAAGATGAAATTGTTCTTGACAAAATGACTGCTGTCAAATGGGCTATGACAGATGTCGACACTTCAAGGCGACATGATGGTACAGGCATGACGACAAGATGGATGTTGGCACTTTATCAAGACGGATATTGGCACTTCATGTCAGCATAGCCCATGCCAGCTCCAGCTATGACGACTAGTTGCATGTTGGCAACAGAGTGAGGGCTTGTCTATGTTGGTTGGCTTATGTCGGCAAGTCTATGTCCGCTCCCCTGGACAGTGAGACAATGTCGTCCCTGCAACTACTATGTTCCATTTGAGCATTCCTCCCTGCAATACTGTAACACAACATAGATTCCAACACATACAAGCATTCAAAGAGACATAGTTGGCACAAAATGACATCCTTGCATTATCATGAGGATAGTTACATCCCAGTCATGTGACTGCAACAATCTCACATACAACACTATCTCCTTACAGTGGTTGCTCTCCTCTGTAATGGATATGGATCTGGATGGATTCTTTTACAAAATGAAAGGGGTTTATATATAGTGTGGCTTTGGTAGTTACCATAACCAACTAGGCCTCAACTACCAAAACTACTTTTCATTTCAGCCTTAACAATGCAATTAACAATTTAGTTAACTGTTTGCAAATGACGATTGATTACATACGTTTGATTACATTGCAATTATTATTGCTAATTACTAAATGGCATTACATTTGACCACTTTGACTATTTTGCATCCCATTCCTACGTAAAAGTAATGTACAATGTTTTGATGCGTAGACATTTCGTCAAACACTTAATTTCTTTTTGAAATTGTTATCTACAAGCTTGAGTGCTATGTCCTACTTGGTGATACAGTGTATATGGTATGTGAAGACCATCTCCCGCAAGTGCTTCAACAGAGTGATTAGTCCTTGTCATCATATTTTGACAAGACTTCCAGTGCTAATGTTGGCAGCTTTCCCTATTCAACTGGTGGCTCAAGCATCTTGGTTGGAAGTCGTTGTTGGAACAACCGTGTTGGGTGTCCTTTTGGTTGCAACGAAGGTCAATGTGTTTTTTGCTCTTGAAAGTAGGTGGAGCCTTCATTAGAATATCGATCTTGTGCTCTTCTTGATGGCTTCTTTGGATTGTTCTTCATAGTAGAGTTGCCAGGTGAATTTCTTGAGAGCTTTAAAAAGATGATAATCGTGGCCTTCATCGGAACCATGACGCGACTTCTAAATCAGAAGACAAATTATTTCTAGTTCATGTCCCATCGATCATGCTAGTTTGAATTATTGGGGGCTAGATGCGACCCCTACGCTTCGTAGGTATCGTGACCCCCCAAGGTTGTGGTTTGACCCTTCATCTTCCCAAGTGGATGCATTCCATGCCCTGCGAAGTTCGGGGAAGCATGGGATGCGGTTCTTGCTGGACGACCTTTGGGGGTTTTTACCCAAGGTTGGCTCCTTGCTTTGGATGTGATCTTTGGCACTCGTCTTGCTACACTAACCTATTTTAATCAACTTCTTTAGGGAAAAGGCAAAAGGAAAGAAAATATGAAATAATGTGAAAAGTAAATTGCGGAAAGTGAAATCTAACTAGCCTAAGGATGACAATGCACCAAAGACCTAATAAGACCCTCTCATGTCATGGGGGGTTGAGTGAACATATGTGCAACGATTGATAATGCATGAGGAACACAAGTCCCCCCAAGATCATGCGATAAAACATAACACCCGCATTAGAACTAGGACATGGATTTCATAAGTAGTCACAAATTCTTGTAGTTACATACATACAAAGGAAAGAGGTTCAAAAACTCTTGGCTGGCTATGCAAGGCTTGAGCCAGGCTAAGACATAGGAGAAAATGAAAGAAAGCACCCCTTAGGAGAATGGGTGGCTTTTCAATAAACTACAATGAGAAGAATGATACATATTAATAGACTAAGATAACACATGAGGCCTTTTCCCCCCAAATATTCAAAATGCTTCCTTTCAAAATTCCTAGTTACAATACTTTGCATTGATGACGTATAATCTTGAGGCCTCAAAATTTGGAGCCACTTGAGATGGTCTTATCGCCTATGCTAGAGATTTGTTGCAGGGATATTTTGCTATTAATGAGCTCGAGTCTATAATTGCCTCTTTAGAGAACTCATGATAGTGTCTTAGATGTTATACCTTCTCATAGAGGAAAGACCACCCATTCGAGGGACCGTACACCCCCGCATAATATGTGGGGCCTAGGCTGCTTGTGCATTCCTCGACCTGGTTAGCACTCTTTATGGTAGTTTCACCTTTCTACTTCATCTCATTATTCCAATCACTACCGCTACCTGGATGACCAGTTATTTGATTTGGTCGGACATCTTTGGGCCAAATATCTTTTTTGGGCTCGAACACTCAGTATGCTGCGGTGCCTTGGGATTTTACTGGAACTCTAATTATGCTTTCTTGTTGTGAGCCTTCACCATGTGGGTCCTGCTACCGGGCTTTTGTGCCTGCATTTGCTTGTGCTCTTCTTTGAGGGGGCGTTAGTTTGGTTTTGCTTGGATTTCACCCAACCTCAAAACCAACCTTCAAAAAGGGGCCAATTGGCCTTACTCCACCCAAGTGTAGTGAGAACTCACTACAATATCCTTACAGTGGTATATAAAGCACAACAAACACTCATTGCTTTGCAAATAAGGAAGTAGGCTTTTTGGTGAAATGCCCTTATGGTAGCTGGTGAACTATCACCCAACCCCTTAAGTGGGTGAGTCATTACCAACCATATTCTCCATCCTCTCCTATGGGAGCATCGTTCGATAGTGATGAGTCTGGAGTTCTCTCCATGTATGTTTTCTGTTGGTTGATTTTCCTTGTGGGCCCCATGTTAACTTTGAGGTCCATTCTTTGCCAAAAATAGCCCCATGTTAACTCTAGGGTCATTTCTCTACAAAATAAAACCCCAACTTTGGGGTTTGTTCTTTGCTCCTCTTATATTGCCTAATTCTCATTTTGCCTAGTTCTTGTATTTTCTTGCATAAACCGTAAGCCCCTTATGAGCAGCGTTATGAGTGCCTTGAGCCACTATCCCACATGTATCCCATGATGGCCCTCATGGTGGTATATAAAGCACAATAGACACCTAAAACATTGCAAATCAAGAAGTAGGCTTTTGGATTAAATGCCTTAGTGATAGTTGGTGAACCATGGCACAACCCCTCAAATGGGTGAATCATGGCCCAACCATATGCTCCATCCTCTCTTGTGGGAGCATCACTTGATGGTGGTGAGTGTGGAGTTTTCTCCTTGTGGGGTTTCTATTGGTTGATTTTTTCGTGGACCCCATGTTAACTTTGGGGTCCATTTTCTATAAATAAAATAGCACCATGTTAACTTTGGGATCAATTCTCTATAAAAAAAACAACTCCATGTTAGCCCTAGGGTTCGTTCTCTACTCCTTTTGTACTACTTAGTTCCCCCAAAAAAAAAAAAAAAAAAAAAAAAAAAAAAAAAAAAAAAAAAAAAAAAGAAGAGACGGAGACCCCCCCCCGGCGAGGGGGGGGAGGGCCCAAAAAAAAAAAAAAAAAAAGAAAAAAAAAAAAAAAAAAATTTTATTAAAAAAAAAAAAAAAAAAAAAAAAAAAAAAAAAAAAAAAAGGGGGGGGGGCGGACCCCAAAAAAAAAAAAAAAAAAGGGGGGGGGGGGGGGGGGGCGCCCGGCCCCCCCGGGGGGGGGGCGCCCGGGGGGGGGGGGGGGGGGGCGGCCCGGGGGGGGGGGGGGGGGGCGGGGGGGGGGGGGGGCGCCCCCCCCCCCCGGGGGGGGGGGGGGGGGGGGCCCCCCCCCCCGGGGGCCCCCCCCCTAGTCTCATACTTTCTTGCGTAAACCCTAACATCTTGTATGTAGTGTTGTAAAAGTCTTCAACCTCTATCCCACATGTATCCCATGCTAGCCCTCATGGTAATTCTAAGGTTAGTTCTATGCAAAAAGACAACCCCATGTTAGCTCTAGGGTTCATTCTCTACTCTTGTACAACCTAGTTCTCATACTTTCTTGCTTAAATGCTAAACACCTTGTGAGCAACACTATCCCACATGTATCCCACGATGGCCCTCATGGTGGTATATAAAACACTATAAACACCTAGAGTCTTGATCCATTATCCCACATGTATCCCTCGATGGCCCTCATGGTGGGTATATAAAGCACAACAAACACCTAGAGATTTGCAAATCAAGAAGAGATTTTGGTGAAATGCCCTAGTGGTAGCTAGTGAACCATCACCCAACCTGTCAAATGAGTAAATCATGGCCAAACCATATGCTCCATCCTCTCTTGTGAGAGCATCGCTTGATGGTGGTGGGTGTGGAGTTCTTCCATGTGTGGTTTTCGTTAGTTGATTTCTCTTATGGGCCCCATGTTAACTTGAGGTCCATTCTCTGCAAAAAAAAACCATGTTAACTTTGGGGCCAAATTTCTACAAACAAATAGCCCCATGTTATCTCTGGGGTCCATTCTCTACTCCTCTTGTACTGCATTATTCTCGTACATTCTTGCATAAACTTTAAACACACTGTGAGAGTCGATCCATTATCACATAGGCATCCCACGATGGTCCTCATGGTGTATATAAAGCACAACAGACACCTAGAGCTTTGTGAATCGGGAAGTAGGCTTTTGGGTGGAATGCCCTAGTGGTAGGTAGTGAACCATGATCCAACCCCTCAAACGAGCGAATCATGGCCCAACCATATGTTTCATCCTCTCCTATGGGAGCATCACTCGATGGTGGTGAATGTGGAGTTCAACCCATGTGTGGTTTTTGTTGGTTGATTCCCCTTGTGAGTTCCATGTTAACTATGCGGTCTTTTCTCTACAAAAATAGCCCCATGTTAACTCTAAGGTTTGTTTTCTAAAAAAAAATAGCTCCATGTTAGCTCTAGGGTTCGTTCTCTACTCTTGTATTTCTTAGTTATCATACTTTCTAGCATAAGCCTAAACACCTTGTGAGCAACATTGTAAGTGTCTTGAGCCATTATCCCACATGTATCTGATGATGGCCCTTACTCTGATTCATCTGTTGTTATTTCAAAAGGTTGTTGTAAGTCAGGCAAAGAACGGGAGCAAAGCAAAACAATTCTTTCAACTTCTTAGATTCCTTTTGCTATTTTTCTCTCCAATGGAACCTAGCTTTTGCTCCTCCTTTAGTCACTTCATTTAGTCCCCAAGTAATCTATGAGTACCCAAGCACAAATCCACCTAGAAATTGGCAAATCTCAAAAGAGTATGAAACTCTGCAAGGCTCTTTGGAAAGGACCACTTCCAAACACTTCAGTCTTTTCTGAATCAACATGGACTTCTCCATCCATTACATATCCAAGGTATCGAATTTTTATCATACCAAAGTAAAAGTTGTCCAATTTGGCATACAATTTATGTCTATAAAGAGTTTGCAGTACCTCTTGGACATATTGTAGGTGCTGCTGCTTTGATGTGCCATTGAAGACAAGAATGCCATCTAGTTAGAGAACTACAAGGGACACAAGGAAAGGGCTCCAAATTTTATCCATGAACCGCATAAATATGGAAAAGATTCATTGGTTAAGCCAAAAGACATGTTAGGAACCTTATAATAAAAATAAGCTCATTCACATAAATATTGCAATAAAAACAGAATTTCATGAAAGAACAGAATATTGCAATACGAAATGTAAATGCAGAATTATAACAATCTCACAAATCACAACACACAATCACAAGCCTCTTCAAGAGGGCAACCTCCAATATTTTCATTCAGTATGCAAAAAGATACATTCATTTATGGACCCTTGTCTTTGCAAGATACACTTCATGCAACCCTAACCTAATGCTCAAGAGTTGGCTTACATGCAAAGTGCCACTCAAGCTAGAATATTCTACCAAACATCAGTTACATTCTTGATAATGGTTACATGAAATGGTCCCACTTGTCTAGACACCTCACTTGCCACATACCATTACAAAATTATACAAAATATCATTATAAAGGGGTCCCACGTTGGAAAGGGGTCATTACATAATAATATGAGAATTACAAAAATAGTGTTTGGATGGGGTCCTAACAAGGCATGACTAACCATTCAAATATGGCCTTCTATAGAATTTTAAGTAGCCCTCAATACATCAATGGGCTTAGTGCAGATTTGTTGATACCCTTACTTGAGGTCTATTTTGTGAAGCACCTTGCAATGTGAAGCTAGTCCAATAAATCGTCCATCCCTGGAAGAGTATAATTATTTTTGGTGGTCATCTTGTTTAAAGTCCAATAATCAATGTAAAGCCTCTGTGTGTCAGCCTTCTTTAGAGCCAACACAATGGGGCTACCACATGGTGATGAATTTGGTTGGATGTGCCCTTTTGAATCAACTACTTGATTTGTGTTCTGATTTTTTCATTCTCTAGTATTGACTTGCGATATGCAGGGCTGATAGAAACACGATATCCTGAAACCAAGTCAATGGAATGTTCCATTGAGCAATGAAGTGGTAGCCCAAAGGGTAACTTGAGTAAATCATCAAATTCTATTAACATTTTATCCAATTGGAGGTTGCCTCCTTTTCAAGTGCAATAGTGGTAAAATTTTCTTTTGATGTCGAGGCCTTATATTTAGGAGAATAAACTTCTATGTGTTTCCAATCAACTTTGTGCATTGCTTGAAACTAATCAAAGATATAGAGGTAGGAGGAATTACCTCTGCTATACTATACTCTTGTTCCTCAATAGTTACCAAAACGCTATGAGAGCTTGCTTCATAGATGCCATGTCCCTACCACATCAAGGCTGCCCAAGCAACATAATATGGACATGAAGAGGTACAACATCATACAAAACCTCATCTTTGAAGGGATTGATAGCATAAGAGAGATGACACTATTGAGTGACATGCATCTCTTTTTCACGTGTAAGCCATCCAACACTCTATGGATGTGGGTGACTCATCACAAACAAATTCATCTTCTTTGCAACATCCATAGAGATCAAATTATTTTGCTATCAAAAACAAAATGTAAAGGCTTACCCTGCACCCATATGTGTGACTGAAACAACTTCTCTTGATGAAGCTTGAGTAGTGGCAACAACTACATTCGGGTCACAACTTCCACCATATGCTTCTCTTTGTACACTGTAAGTTGGGATTCTAGAGTTGTGGTGGAGCATTGGCCCATGGTTACTAAGGATTGTTTAGCTTGTCAGTCTTATTATCGTGTTGGTTAGTTTGATGATAGTTACACCATGTGGGGCTTTTTAGGCTTCTTCTTCTAAAACCCTTTTCTTTCATATCTAATTTGAGTTGTGTCTCCATTCCAAATTTTGCCTTTGCATATGTCAATCCTGCTCTTGCTATTTTTGTGCCTGACCTTTCTTCTTTTTCTGCTTGTTGCCCCATTCTTCCAAGGCTTCCTAGTTTAACTTCTATTATTTGGCCAACATATTTCTTGCTCTTCAACTTCTGCTCAAGCTTGATTGCAAGCTTATAAGCTTCATTAAGGTTCTTGAAGTGTTATAAATCCATATCTATAGTTTTTCCAACTTCGATTTAGATAGGTACAATTGCAGCTTGACTTATCTTGGCTGTATCTGGTATTGCGAATGCTTGTACATTATCACAAAAACTAGGTTACAATTTCTTGAGATGAGTGATATTCGATTCAATATCTTTTGAATTCTTAAATTTATTTTCTAAGGTGAGGTTGTTGCCCTCAGGTGTAGTAGTATATTTTTCATTTAACCATGTTTGTCTCATCCAAGCAACATGACATCACCTTTTTCTAACTTGCGTTAACTACAATTAATCCAAGCTATTGAATACTTTGGCATAATGCAACCGTGTTTGTATCGATATCTTATATGGATATGATAGGAATATATATTAGATGCATCAAAATTTTCATTTTCCACACAATTGCTTGGAAATAAACTCGCAAACATCATATTAATATTCAGAACAAAATACACATTATAATAGAAATTTGCATAAAGGAACAATCTCACAATAAGATAGAATCGCATGCCTCTTTGAGGGGGCAACCTCCTTCAACACTTCATTAATTTGCAAAAAGATGAATACATTGGTGCCTTCTCGGGTATTTAAAGAGTTCCCTTCCATGGTTGGCTTACATGCAAAATGCCACCTGGATTACATGCATAATGCCACTCCAATTACATGCATAGTGCCACTCGAATTACATGCACAATGCCACTCGAATTACATGCACAAGGCCACCTTACATAACCTATCTACCATGTGTTACATAAAAAAGGGTGCCATTTGTCATAGGCACTATATAAGCTAAAAATTAGAACATTATAAAATATTAATCATGGGTACTACCCACGTTATTTAGGAATTATTACATCATGGAAGTTATTACATTAAGGGTTAGGATGGGATCCTAACAAAACCAAACCAAATACAACAAGTAGTTTGACCCTGAGCCAAGCCTTGGCTAAACTTTGGAAATTTTAGTGCCATAATGCTTTTCAAATCCTCCTAGCTATTATACTACGATAATAATTCTTGCTAGGAAGAACACCCATGTTGTGGTGATTCCACCCAAAAGGTAATGATCTACTCCTACAAAACATCCTTGTATAATGCTCAAGGCTCTGGGCTATATAGTAGGAGCAACCTTCAATTTGTTATGGGCCTAAATAATAGATTGAATAAGTTCTTAGCGATACCCATGACCATTGAATAAGAACATTAAACTAAAAGCCCAAATAAAATGAGCACCTAAAAATAAAAGACCATATGCAAATAATGAAGAACCATAAGATTGAATAACTTGAGAGGCTTGTGCCCATAAAAAGTCACGGAGCCACCCATTAATTGTAATGGAACTCTGTGCAAAGTTTCCTCCCGTGATATGAGTTACCACTCCCTGATCACTTATACTACCCCAAACATCGGTTTGTATTTTACACATGAAATGAAATATTACCATCGAAATTGTATTGTACATCTAGAATAACCCTAGGACAACATGATCCTAGGTAGATACTTGACATGTTCCTCCCCTCCTAGGTCCATTGCAAGGAAAACAAAAACCAAGATTCATGAGTATTAAGTGAGAGCTACAAGTAAATAAGATACCTTTAAGTAGTATTAATACAATAACATGTATAGTAGATGTATGACTATGGTTTACCAAAAAAATCATGGTACCTAATGTAATAGGTAAAAAAGCCACTTTTTTACCTACTACCAAATCACCACCCCCCCAAGTTAATCTAGTGCTCGCTATTGCATTAGGAGCTATTAAACTAGGTTTTGAAGCATGAGTGTTTTGTATCCATTGAGCAAAGATAGGTTGTAATTGTATAGCATTATCTAAAAACATATCTTGAGGATGTCCTAAAGCACTCATAGTATCATTATGAATATACAGACCAAAACTATGGAAGCCTAAGAATATACATACCCAGTTGAGGTGTGATACAATTGCATCACGATGTCTAATATGTTGGCAATTTTGGGTAAGTTGCCTAGCTTCATGTTTGTGAGTTGTCATTGATGTCAAAAGGAGTTTGTGTTGATGTCAAAAGGAATTTGTGTTGATGTCAAAAAGAGTTTGGTGCCAAAAAGATCTTGAAAGTTCCATGATGTTTGTTTAAGGGTTTTTATTAAAACCATGGTGACAAGGTTAAAGGTTTTTCTTAAAACCATTTGGACTCATTAAGGATTTTTATTAAAACCATCTTGGCTTAATGAAAAGGTTTTGCTCCTTGAAAAAACCTTAAAAGTCCATTTTGATTATTAATAAATAAATTAACTCAAACCTTTGAAAAGGTTTTAAGTTAAGTTTATTATTAATAAAATAATAATTATTAATTTAATAATTGTCATTGAAAGGGTTTCTAAACCCTTAACGACGCTCATGTAAAAGACTTACCTCGCCGATGTCAACTTGCATGGGATGAAAAATGCAATGTTTGAAAGGAGTGTCGACGTCAATTTGCATGGGATGAAAGACTATTAAAGGGCATTATTTCCTAAGGTTTTAAGCACCTTCGATTTGCGCGATTACCTTTGAATTCGTATTGCTCTGTGACCTTCGATTTCGTATTGCTCTGTGACCTTCGATTTCGGATTGCTCTGTGATTTTTGAGTTTCGTATTGCTTTGTGTTTAAGTTTCAATTTCATACGCCTGTGAGGAAGACAAATCTATTTGTCTTTAATTTATGTGAGCAAAGGGAAGGTAAAATGACGAGTGGTGCTTGAGAGTTTTGTTGGGCACTTGTGCTCCAACAACGGAGGTAGTGGAGTGAAGGCGCTCGCTAGGCAGAGGTGTCGAGATCGATTCGCGTCGAGCGTGTTTTGTTTTTGGTCACAGATTATTGTGTATGTGGTACAATAGTTGCCTTGGGCCATGAGTTTGGAGGAGGAAGTACTTTGGTGCTTATTTTGGTGTCTCCACACTTCTCCTAAGGTTGGAGAATTGATTTTTGGCCAAGGTAGATCTTTTGTTGATAATGTGGAATATTTGATTTGACTTGGCAAATTTTTGTTGGTAATTGGATGGAGATATAAGGTTAAACAGAAATATTGCTTTGACATTGTTATTATTGATGCTTAATGTTTATGTGGTAAATGCATTTAGAAGTAAATGTATTTTAGGAGTTATAAGGGTTTAAGGAATAATTGTGCTTAATGTCATATTGGGGTTAGAAAGACTTTGGAGTTATTGAGTGAATATTCTCTTGTAATTATTTTTGAGGTTGAAGTTATTTTGTGATATATTAAGTAGGAGTTATAAGGTGTAAAGGAATATTGTTGATATATTTGTGAGTTTTGATTATTTATGAGTTGGAGTGATAAGGTGTTATTAGGACTCTTATCATTGTGCATTATTCCATTGTTGCTAACTCTAATTTGTGGTAAATTGAGAGTTAGTGTTGTGACAGATTTTGAGTTCTCCTTCTTCATCAAAGTAAAGGTATGGGCGCATTCCTCCATGGTTATTATTGATTGATGGTTTTTTGAAAATAAGTTTGGAGTGAAAATGATTAAATTAAGTTTCCTTATTTGGAGTGGATCTTATTTTCTAAAAGTGGAAGTATTGATTATGCATTATGAGATCATGATGAGTTTATGAGTTATTACATAATTCTGGTTTATGAGAGTGGAAGCATTTGAAGTTTGCTTTAGGGTTTTTGAGTGAGAAGCGTATGCCATTGCTATAAGTTGTTTAAAACCTAATTGAGTTGTTTGGTTGTTGAGATTTTGGTTTTGAGATTACTTCCATTGATATTGAGTTGATCAAGTTATGCCTTACTTGATACATGAGTTGGGCTTGCTCCTTTGATATTTGATTTTATCAAGTTGTACTTTGCTTGATAAACTTGGTTGTGTGGTTAAGTTGAGCATTCCCATCTGAGAGAAGTTGGAAATATCTTGAACCCCTTTTTGATGCTTAGAGAGAGATTGCTTTGAGTTCTTGAAAACTAACTTGGCTAGGGTTTGATAGCAAGTTATGGTTCTATGTTGGAGGAGTTGATTCCTTGATATTACATTATTGGAAATTGTTGGGTTGTGGTTCAATATCTTGTGAAGTATACTACTTCTATGAGATTGATTTGAGTTGAGATTGAGAGTTGAAGGATAGAACATATTGAGTCTCTAACAATTCTCTTTATGCTTCTATGAGATTGATTTGATATGATTGGATGAAACACATTGGGTCTCTAACAATTCTCTTTGTATGTTCACATTGGGCAAGTTTCTTGGTAAACTTTCTTGAGCTGATTTGGGCAAGTTCTTGGTGAGCTTGCTAGGACAGATTTGGATAGGTTCTTGTGAACTTGTGGATTGGACAGGTTCTTGTGGAGAACTTGTGGACTGATTTGGACAGGTTATTTTTGAAGAACTTGTGGACAAATTTGATGAAGTCTTGGTGAAGACTTGTGAGCATTTGTGATTGATTTTTTCAAGCTTTTGGCTTAAGCTTGGGACATATCTGACAAAGATTTGAGAGCATATTTGTCATGGACCAGAGGACTAAGTTTGGTGCAGAGTTGTGACAGAGTTTGAGAGGACTTGTACTGGACCGACTAACTATGTTTAGTACAGGTGTTGATTAGCAGCTGTGGAGGTGATCAGTGAGGACAAAAGTCTCTAGATCTAGAGCAAGGAGGACATGACATCTTCTATGGAAAGGAGTTCCACATGCTAGCGGCAGAAGAGGCAATGATCTTCTGAAGTATCATTTCTAGAGCTTTGGGGGATAGGACATCTCCTTTGGGTAGGAGGCTCATAAATACTTCTTTGGGGGATAGGACATCTCCTTTGGGCATGAGGCTCATAAATATTTGATTAGGGGAAGGATTCTCCTTTGGAAAGAAAGTCCATAAACATTATAATTGGGAAGGATTCCCAAAGGATTTGATTGAGAAAATTTAATGAAATATTTTCTTTGTGGAGTAGCCCACCTTGGGTGAACCACGTTATATTGGTGTCTCAATTGTGTGATGACTTGTACACTGGTTTTATTACTACTTTTATTTTGCTATTGGTTCATTGCATTGCTTTCTGAAGTAAAAGGAAAAAGTTAAAAAGTGGTCTTATACTGTTCACCCCCCTCTTAGTATAAGCTTGTGTTCTTCATAATACTATGATCTAATAGATTGTTATATTGAGTAGTTGGATCATAGTCTCTTACCATAAAAATAGCTGCATGTGCAGCAGCGCCAACTATGAGAAATCCACCAATCCACATGTGATGTGTGAACAGAGAGAGTTGGGTGCCATAGTCAATAGCAAGGTATGGGTAGGGGGGCATAGAATACATGTGATGAGCTACGACAATAGTTAAAGATCCTAACATAGCTAGGTTAAGAGCTAATTGGGCATGCCATGAGGTAGTTAAGATCTCGTAAAGACCTTTATGACCCTCCCCTGTAAATGGACCTTTATGAGCTTCCAAAATTTCCTTGAGGCTATGGCCAATGCTCCAATTGGTCCTATACATATGACCAGCAATCAGAAAAAGAATTGCAATAGCCAAATGATGATGCACAGTATCGGTCATCAAAAAACCCCCCATTACTAGATTGAGTTCTCAAAAAAATAAATTTTTTTGAATATTCCGACCAATTTAGGGTGAAAAATGGGGTCAATCCTTTAGCAAAACTGGGATAAAGTTGAGCTAAAAGATCGCGATTTAAAATAAATTCATGAGGAAGTGGTATCTCTTTAGGGTCAACTCCAGCATCTAGGAGTTGGTTAATAGGTAAAGAGACGTGTACTTGGTGCCCTGCCCAAGATAGAGATCCAAGTCCTAGTAACCCTGCTAAATGGTGGTTCAACATGGATTCCACATCTTGGAACCAAGCCAATTTTGGAGCAGCTTTGTGATAATGGAACCAACCAGCAAAAAGCATTAACGCTGCAAAAATCAATCCACCAATTGCGGTGCAGTAAAGTTGTAATTCACTAGTTATTCCAGATGCTCGCCAAATCTGGAAGAACCCAGAGGTTATTTGTATTCCTCGAAAACCCCCACCTACATCCCCATTCAAAATTTCTTGACCTACTATTGGCCAAACTACCTGAGCACTGGGTTTGATGTGAGTAGGGTCACTCAACCATGCTTCATAATTGGAGAAACGAGCGCCGTGAAAGTACATCCCACTTAGCCAAATAAAGATGATGGCTAGTTGACCAAAATGAGCGCTAAATACTTTGCGAGAGATCTCTTCCAAATCATCAGTGTGGCTATCAAAATCGTGAGCATCAGCATGTAGGTTCCAGATCCAAGTGGTAGTATTAGGTCCCTTACTTAGTGTCTTTGAGAAATGCCCAGGTTTGGCCCATTTTTCAAAAGAGGTTTTGATAGGATCCCTCTCCACCACGATCTTTACTTCTGGTTCCGGTGAACGAATGATCATTGAGTTCTCCTCTTTCCAGACGAGACATAGGAAAAAACCCGCCAACAGGAAGGAATTATTGAATGAGAGATATATATTTTCCAGTTCATGACTGGAGCGACTATGATACGGAAGTCGATCTGAGGCAGGTGTTCAAATTTATTATGACATATCCACTAGGTGCTCAATGGACCATTTTTATTTAGGAAACAGTATTTCCCACCCAACATGAAAAATCATTTATCGATATAAGGATCATTATCCTATTTATATTTGAATCTATTTATCCATATATACGAACCCATATGTCCCAGATCACATTTATGAATCACAATAACTTTGAATTATTAATGGATCATTAAGCTACAAACTCAGAGAGATATCCTATAAGTTAGAACTAGAGGTATCTAGAGATCATTCCAAATAATCTCTAGTATATACTCATCTTCATTTCTTCCCTAGAAATGAAATATTGGTACTATTTCATTCAGACTTGCTAGTACCTCTTTTTCATGACCAAAATACCATCGGATTCATGGAATCTCTATGAGATTCCATTATCACACCAAGATTGAATGATCCTTGAACTGACTATCTAAATAGTTCTTTCTTCTCATTCCAGGGTCATGGGCAATCCCCTGGAGAAATTGTAGCTATTCATTATCCCCTTTTCTCAATGAGAGTTACATAACAAGGTTAATCAGGAGGATTAAATTGATAATCCTTATTCGTCTCATTGTTTTTATTTTATTTATTTTTTTATTTGTGGAAAACATCCCAAAAGGGATGCCACTTTCGGATAAGACCCAAGGAGGCAGGGGTATCCATTCCACCAAAAACGCCTAGGACTTGGACCTAGCCTACCACCTTTGACATACTCAAGGAGCAAACAAACACACAAAACCAATTTAAAAATAAGTAAATAACAACAAAAATAATAAAATAAAATAAAAAACATGCTCCTTGAGTGTGTCAAAAACAAAAGCACAACCAAACACGCACAATAAGATAAAAGAAACCACAACACAAACCACATAGAAAAGCACAACAACCACATAACAAAACACAAACAAGAAAAAACAACAGAACACTACAAAGACATAACCCAAAAAAAACATGAAAAATAAACACAACCAAAACCTAAAAAATTTAAAAAATAAAAATAAAAAACAACCAACAACATACAATAAACAAAAACAAAATACATAGAAAACACTCACACATAAAAACACGAAATAACACAAACAAAGAGAAACCCAAGAACAAGAACGAAAAAAACACAAGAACAATAACAAAAAACATTAAAAAAAAAACAAAACAAAACAACAATCATCTCATTATTTTTAGGATGAATGATAATTATTGGCTATTACAACTTCTTATTACTATTGGCTAGTTGTACCCCTATAATTTGTAACTCAAGGTTACGATATATATATATAGGATTTGCTCCATCCAGTAGAACCTATTTCATATTGGACTCCTCACGATCCTCTTTTGTGAAAAAGATATTTGTGCATTCATTGGGATCCTATATATATGTATATATAGATCTTGTTGATCTCTTGTATGATGGACATGGTACAATTCACAAAATACTCATGATGGAGTAATTTCTTTGTAGAATTATTGATAACTGCAGGCAATTTGCCTGCATATTTGCCAACTTCTTCGTAGATAATCCAATTTTTTAAATTATGGATTAATGGATCCATTAGGGATAGGGATCCTTATGTCGAAGGGATTAATCTTTTCAATCCCAATCAATTCAATTTAGATCTATTGAATTTTTTGAATTGGAAAAAAAAAATACGTTATTTATTTGAATAAAATAAGATTTCGACATGAAGTTTTTCTATATTGCTACCTGATATATCTAATATTCCATCTCCCATAAATTTTTGGGATCCTACATCTTCTAGAACAACAAGTAGAAGGTTCTTATTTGTATGAATTCCACCTTGTTCGTTAAAAAAATGACATCATACAGGCGTGTGTTGAAATGTCTTATAATGCTAATTAAGATACCATTTGATCAGAGAAGTGGTAAAGGTTCATTCTAAAGTCTGAATGAAAAGAACCTTTTCTTCTATGAAAAAATAAAAATCAATACGTCCGTATTGATTGAATCACTCGGACGACCCATATCAACAGATGACCATAGAGACCCATACTTAAAGCTCCCATTAAGATAAAAATAGAACCACCCGCAGTGTACAAAAGGAATTTTGTAGCCGAATATAAACGTCTTTTTCCCCCCCACATGGATAGAAGTAGGTAAACAGGAATTAGTTCCAACTCCCACATGAGAAAGAAAAGTAGAATATCTCGGGAAGCAAATAATCCTAATTGGCCACTGTACATTGCCAACATCAAGAAATGCAACAATCGCGGATTTCGAGTAACTGGCCAAGCAGCTAAAGTAGCTAAAGTAGTAACAAATCCCGTCAATGAAATAAGTCCAATGGAAAGTCCGTCAATTCCCAGTCTCTAATGAAAATGAATAGGACCTATCTAATTAGAATCATCTTTCAATTAGATTAATGAATTATCAAAATGAAAATGAATATATAATGTATATGCGATTAAAATAAGTTCTAATAAGCAAATACCTAGAGTATACCATCGAATCATCTTATTCCCTCTATGGGGAAATAATGGGATTAAGAAACCCGCAGATATGGGCAAAATAACAATTATTGTTAACCAAGGTAAATTGCTCATAATGGAAAGCAAAGAGACTTTCGATATCAAAACCCATGCTCGAGATCTTGGGTCGAGTATGGGTTTTGATCAATGAAAGAAAAAAAGGAGAATTAAAAATTGGTATGGGATGGATCTAACCATTTTGGTTGTGCATATAGATCAGTAAGCTAGACCCATACTGCGAGTTGTTTCATGCCATAAATAAACGCGTACACTTAAGAAATCCGTTGGACAAGCGGATTCACACCTCTTACAACCTACGCAATACAAGAGTAGATAATTTTCATATTTGGTAATATTATCACTTTTAATTCCATAATAAGATTTCTTCGGGGTTTAGGTGTTTTAAAGAAATTGTTCTCTAACTAAACCATTGGTGAACAATCAAATAAATAGAGCAAATTATTGTATTATCAAACATTTATCAAACTTAGTAAGAGGATAATACTATGAATCCCTTTATTTTTGCTACTTCTGTTATTGTTGCTAGATTATTCATAGGCCTAACTTCTATTGAACTTGGTATTGGTCAAGGCACTGCTGTGAGCCAAGCTATCAAAAGTATTGCAAGACAACTAGAAGAAAAGCATAAAATACAAGGTACCTTATTGCTAAGTTTAGCTTTTATGAAAGCTTTAATTATTTATGGACTAATTGTAGCTCTAACACTTTTATTTGTAAATACCTTTGTTTGATCTCAGAACAAAGGTCCATACCCCTAATGATTCTAAGCACCCTCTAATAATTTTATTATTCATCCTATAGGGGAGAGAATGATACAAATGATCATCAAATTATTGGCTCTTTTATATACTTTTTATGATTAGAAAGATCCATGACACTTGAAGGAGTGGATAGTTTGAGCAAAGTGTTTTTTGCTTTTCAATTCTATCCTTATTCATAGACGTGGGACCTAGGAGTGACTAAGTACTCAAAATATCCTTATCCAAAACTTGAATAATAAGTTGAGCGAGATTTTTTTTTTTTTGTAAAACTTAAATATCTTTATCTATGAGGGGAGAGCATATGAAAAATGAAACTGATTCTTCCATTTCCTTGGTTTATTGGCCTTCTACCAGGGGTTTCGAATTAAATACCAATATTTTCGAAACAAATATAATAAATCTAAGCGTGGTGCTTGGTGTGCTAATCTATTTTGGAAAGGGAGTGTGTGCGAGTTGTGTGTATTGAATAATATGGCTGGGTCCAACCAACTGCACTTTATAGATAGAAAAGTGCATGATATCAATGAATTACTTCTAAATAGGAAATTAATATGGAAGAACTATAAAATTTCATAATTGATTGGGATATCCACTATTTTACCAACCAATAAGAGGATACATTTAGAATGGTTAAAGTTGAAGTACATGAAGTCCATGTACAACTGGGTACTTTGTCCACCGTTATGCCAATATGAGATGGGTTCAAAGGAATAGTTGAATATTTACTCGATATATAACATTCATATCAATGGAATTATTTGATCTATCTACTAAAAAATAGTCCTAATCTCCCATCTAGTTTCTTTTGGTTTCAATGTTGAATCGACAACCTACATAGGAGGGAATTTATTCCATAAAAGGTAAAGAGGAAACACAAATGGAAAGAAAAGAGAAGACATAAGGAAAGATAAATAAGGAAAAAACACACATACACAAGAACAACTTTGTCAATAATTAAAAAATTATTTTTGCAAAAGAGCCCTTCAAATATTTTGGTCTTTGATAGACTAATCCTATTCTTCCATAATATGAATGGAAAGGGTAGGCTTGGTGAAAAAATTATTTTATATGTTGTCCCAAAAAAAAAACTGAGTAGGAGAGGTGAATGAATCAAAAGGTTTATGTTCAATTTGGAAAAAGATTATAAATTTATTTAATTTATGAATAGATAATCTATTTTCATCAAGTAATCTATTAGATAATCATAAAAAAATATTGAATACTATTTGTAATTTAGAAGAACTATGTAAAGGAGCTACCAATAAGCTCAAACAATCTTGAGCTCACTTACGAGAAGTAGAAATGAGCGCAATAAGTTAATTTTGAATGCAAAGATCTTTAATTGGATAACCAAGAAATAGTATTCATTTTAATGAATAATAAAACAATTTTGATCTCCACATACATTATGTGCAGAATTAATTTGAAAGAAAATGGAAAATAGATCTTTTCGTTTTAATATTTTATTTTTCTATTTTCCTCCCCGCTTGGGATTGAATGGAGAAATAGGGACTCAAACCCCCCATCCTAGTTCAACTAATAGGTTTCCAAATAAGTTTAGGACCATCGCAATCAACAATTTGGCCTTTTCTACAAAAAGTAGAAACAAGTATACCAAGTGTTTGAAAGAGAAGATATTGTAAAGGAAAAGGAAAACATAGAAAATTTCCATTCCCTATACTCATTCTTTCTATAAATATAACAAATATTTATATAACTTCTATTTATGGAAATATGTCATTCGTATCAATACCTAATAGCCCGAAGTCAACCTGTGATGGAGTCGGAATTGACTAAGATGAATTAAAAAGGAACCTGGGGGCATTTTTATCTGGTATTGTCGGAGGAACCCAGAACGGAATTTATGCCCCACAAAATAAGCAGAACAAGGGAAAATAGTCATACAAAATTGGGTTAATTATAGGGACTAGATAGATAACTATAACTATAACTATAACTATAACTATATATATCAATATATATATATATATATATATATATATATATATATCTATATAGATATATATAGATATATATAGAATAAAAATAGAATAAAACTCTTGCACCATTACATAATTGGTTCTGGATCAAGTGAATTTTTTTTTTTTACAAAAAGGGAATCAAGACAATTTTTTGAAAATTATCGAAAACTTACAGCAGCTTGCCAAGCAAAGGCTAAGAGAAAAAAGAACACAGGGATAACTGGCATTACATCAACAATTGGATCGAAAATTGCATAAGCTTCGGGTAATTTAGCAAAAAAGGGAGTATTCAAATGAAAGGCGGCACCGTCTAGACAAATATTGAGCATAACTAGAATTTTGATTCTCTAATGAATAAAAATGATGTAAAACCCCACCCAAAAGTCTTTTGCCAATCAATCGAAGCTTTTGGCAAGATTAGACTTTTAGTCTTTGGGTTAGAAAGGATCATTCCTTCATACAATATTTTACCCGATCTGCTAGAGAATGACCAATGAATGGTTATTCTTGTTTCTTTTTCCGTTCCCCCTATCCTATAGTGTATGTCCGATTCTCTCAAGAATATATATCAAATGATCTCTCCAGTTTTTCTAGACCGAATGGGCAAGATCAAAAGAACAAATCTGGAATCTCTATAGATTGACATAATGATCAAAAGGGGTTATTATGATGAATGAGTATCAAATGGAATGGGGCGTGGCCAAGCGGTAAGGCAGCAGGTTTTGGTCCTGTTATTTCGAGGGTTCGAATCCTTCCGTCCCAGACTATTTGGATTGGAACAAATAGTACCTCTTTGTTGAAAAATAAATGAGAAATCAACATTTCGTTTGATTTTTACTTTGGATTTCTCATCATTTCATAGACTATACTTATTAAATTAAAGAGAAATGTGATATCAATAGGTATATATATGGCAAGGGATATTTCTATGGTATAGGATGGGAATACAGATAAATTTGAGAGAACAGGGATATTTCTATGGTATAGGGTGAAAATATCCTATTGGATGTATGCTGGTCCTGCTCACATCGGAACCTTAAGAGTAGCTAGTTTCTTCAAAAACGTGCAAGCTATTATGTATGCTCCTCTAGGATATGATTATTGTAATGTAATTTATTCTATGTTAGAGTGCAAAAGATATTTTACTACTACAACTACTAGTGTAGTGTATTATTACGTACTAACATGTGGATATCAAGAAGAGATGTGGATATTATTTTATGCAAAGATAAAGAGGAACATTCTGATCTAATCATAATTACACCTACATGTACCTCTAGTATCTTGCAAGATATTTATAAACTTTGTTGATAGAGCATCTATCGTTTCTGATTCCAACGTCATTTTTGCGGACGTTGATCATTATCAAGTGAATGAAATTCAGGCAGCAGATCGAACTTTAGAACAGGTAGTTCGATATTATTTGGATAGATGCCATAGACAAGAAAATTTGGATCAATTTGTGACAGATGCACCTTCTGTCAATATAATTGGGATTTTTACATTGGGCTTTCATAATCAACACGATTGTCGTGAGTTGAGACGTTTATTACGAGATCTGGACATCGAAATTAATCAAATAATTCCTGAAGGGGGATCTATAGAGGATCTAAAATATTTACCAAAAGCTTGGTTCAATTTAATTCCCTATCGTGAAGTGGGTTTAATGACAGCGATTTATTTGAATAAAGAATTTGGAATGCCTTATATATCCACAGCTCCCATGGGAGTTGTAGATATAACAAAGTGGAATTGAAAAATCCATAAAAATATTAATGCCTTAGCTCCATAAGTAGTGATAATTTCCCTATGAAGATGCACCCTCATTATGGCTCTAGTGGGTTCCATTAACCAAGCCATTACCTATTAGTCATTTTCTCATTCGTCAATAAGCATGTAGTCATATTTCCTCCCATTGCTTGGGATCTTATGATTTCATATTTTAATTCACTCCTTGATGGGGGTTCTTTTCACCTTTACCTCATGGTACTACTTTGCTATTGGTCACCCAAAAGTATTTAGCCTTGCAAGATGGTCCTTGTTGATTCACTTGTCCCATGCTACTTTGGTTAGAGTATCATTGAATGCTACTTTCAACTACTGGAATCTAACCATCCAGGGTGCAAGACTCAACCACTTCACCTAGCAACACAATGCTTAGGGTGTAAGACTCAACCACTTCACAGTTTAGACTGCACCCATTTTCTCACCACTACTATAGGAATCACTTTTGCTTTCTCTTCCTTTGGCTACTAAGATGTTTTAGTTTTCTAGGTTGTCCCTTACCCACCTATATATTTGGTAGGCAATTCAAAAGGTTAACCTATTGGGGAATATTTATATCTATGCTCAATTTAAACTCCTCAAAGCATTTTGTCGCTTACCACGCCCTTCCTCGTCTCTGGGTGCCTAGGTATCCACCGTAAGCCCTTCCTTATTTGAACCTCACCGTTTTCTTATCTGATTTAAAAAATCAGCCAAGATAAATGATAATTAACGACCATTCAAAAAAAATAGTAGATTTCAGATATCCTTATTCTTCTTATTCTTATTCCTCTTAAAATTAAAATAAACATCATAGATTGTTTGTTTAGTGAATGGGATCATGAAGAATAATATTATAACTTATTGTGTACATAATTAATTGACCTAAAATGATTTATGTAACAACCCATATAAGCCATCCAAGAGAGAGAATTTTTTTTTTTTGTTTTCACAAGTTTCATAAAGATGTCCCAATGTTTTAAAATATTAAAGGCATAACCACATTTTGAGTTCTTGCCACTGTAGACAACACTCAAGTTAACAATAGTGGCCAACATCCCATACTTATGGGGTTTAGTTTTCTAATCCTCACCATTTAGAAAATATGCCAATAGTGGTCCCTCCACTTTTCTTACACCCTCCCTGGGTATAAGACAATTTGACCATGACGTAGGGCTTATCTCTTTTAAGTCTATTTTACAAAAAAAGGGACGTCATTTCTCTAATCCTACATAACTCCATCTATGTAGGATTAATTTGGCATAATTAAGGCTATTACCACACCTCATGATAGGTAATAAGCATCACCACCTGATTCTCACCATTCAAGGTGCCATCACTATATTATATTGTGAATGGATTCCTAGCCTCTAAACTAGGAGTTATAGTCCAAGACTCACTACTTAAGACTTCCCAAAATCCTCTCTGATTTGGGTACACCCGAGCCTCATCATTTAAGGTGTAACATTCACAACAACCTAGGTAGTTCATCACTACATCTCCTCCTAGGACTTGGGGTTCATCCTATTTAAGGGATATAACATGGCTAGTAAGTTTTTTCCCTCCCAATATACCTTTTCAACTCATGAGAGTAAAATTTAAAAAATAAATTTCTCTCAAAAATAAAATGAACTATTAAATTAGGATATCATAACATTATACTATGAATTTAACAATTCAAATGCTTGCATTTTATAATCTTAGCATTTTTTCATTTCCTTTATATCAATAACTAAATAATATCCAAGAGGAAAAACTACAACCCATAATTCATAATTTACTACACCATTTACATTTACAAATAATTTAATTTTTTTGGATCATAATAAACACGCATTCCTCAATAACCACTTTATCATTATTTTCAAAAATCACCATACTCTCTTTCTTTTTCCACATCATATTCATAATTGACTAACTTTCACAATGAAAACCTTATACAAGGAAACATTACATTGTAATAATTTTAATACACATATGTATTCTATATTTCCCTTAGCATCAAATCTTGTTGTTTCATATCTCCAACTTATAATGAAGATAAGATAAGGGATGATGACAACTCTCTGCCATTGCAAATGTAGATCTAATATGCAAGTAACATCTCAACATGCAACTTACGTAATAACATTTAAATTATAATGAAAGAATCCCATACTCCTTTCAATACATGGACCTAAGTCTTATCCATACCTTTTAAAAGAAAATACCCAATTACTCATTTACAATCCCAAAAAAGAATATAAATGCTTATTCAATTTAGATAAAATATATAAATATTTTACCATTAAAATATTTAACTAAACATTAAAGATTATAAAACTTTTTTTTTTCTTTCTATAAAATCTTTAATGTAAATACTTTAAATATGAACCAACCAAATCCAATGCTAAATAAATTCCTCATTTATATAATAACCCTTAAAATAAAAACCTTCAATAAAATAAATCCATCTCTCGATATCTAATCAATTTATCATTCTAAAAGAAATAACGTGTATTCGATATTCTCTTTTCTTTTAACTCTTATAGAAATATTAAAGAATAAGCATTAGTTTATTATATAATAAAGAATGATTCATATTATTGTTGGATAATCATATCTCAACTTTAGTTCAAGTGAATAAATCCAAAATTATTAATCCATCTTCTTATGATAAAGAAAATTGGATCTCATTAAAATTGGACCAATGTAGCCATAAATATTGCAAATTTAGTTATTCAAGTATGCATATCTATTATATATTAGAAATGTTATTCTTTTAGTCTAAAAACACAACTATATATTATTGTTTTGAATGAATGACTTTTATACTAAAACTCTATTATACAAACTGAGTTCAATAGGACATCTATCCTTCCATAACACATTTATATAGATTAAAGTGTACTTAGACTGACATATAAGGATCTCAAATGTCATAGGCTTAAGGATCCAACTTTGCAATGCTAGTTCATCCATTAATGGTTAAATTTTTTAATAACCAAAATCCTTTTCCTAGTCACATGCTATTTTAAGGACTTCAAACTATGACCTAATTTTCCAAATTTAATACCTAGACCAAAAACCTATAATTAAAATTTAACATTACAACCGTGATAACAATCCCTGATACCCGACTTCTATAGTTTTAGAGAAAAAATTGCTAATTTACTATTACTCTTGTGTTACTATGGTTAACTGGAGTAGAGAATTGTAAAAGGTGGCACAAATATTAGATTTAAGGACTAAGGTCCTTCCCTATATTTTCTAAGAAAACTGGATTGAAACCAACTATGCATTTCCATGGTTGAATTTTTCTCATTGTAGGGAAAGAATAAGGTTACTATATATAATATATGGAACAAAGGTATTCTAGAGCATGAATCCAGTAAGGCATCCGTATAAACAAATATATTCACATATTTATTCAAGCATAACCTATATATTTTATTTGAAGAAACCAACCGCAAGCTTTCTAAAGCATTTCCATGAAAGCTTAAAATAAGAATACTATGTCTTTGTTTTCCTTTCTAATTGTTTTTCCTTGAACTTCTCTTTGCTCTTTCACTTCCTTGCCTCCTAGTTTCAATCCCCCCTTTCTTTTTTTGTTTTATCATTCTAGTTCATTATGATACAAGGTAATAGTTCGATTCTTTTAAAGATTACCGTTACATATTTTGCCGATGTTTCTCCTTTACTAACAACAATAATATGCTTCTCTCTATTCTTTAATATATGTGCAATTATGCAATATCAATAAGGGACCCTATTTTACAAGGTTAATAAAAGTGTTTAATTATTGACTTCATTGTCATACATAAACTTAACCCTTTTACAATTAAAACACCTTTGTTTTAATTTAAATATTTTTCTAATGTTAAGATTATAACATTAATAAAATATAATTAATTAATTATCCAATTAATTTAATTTAATATCAAATGTTAACATTAACCATTAACATTGATATTAAGTATGATATCAATAATACCCTCTATAATTATTGATATCCTCTTGATGAAATCATTCACCAAATATAATTCATGCATCAAACACATGCAAACCTATGATAAATATTCATCAAACACAGATATACCAAAAGAAATGCTCATCATCAAAAAAATACATTTTACCACCTTTGGTCCTTAAGCAAGAGGTTTTATGATGACTTCCATTTCATCACCTATTTACTAAGGACAACTCCATCGCTCAAGAAATCTCCCAACTAGTGGTGTGATATAACCAAACACACAATTATGCAATACACTTACATGAGGGTACTATTTTACCTTGGAGTTGTCGATGAGAGTGTCATCATCCATCATTTCCCTTTTTGGTCTCTCAATTCTAGTGGTTGTCCCATACCAATCCAACTATAAGAGTACTTGGTATTGCAACCATACATTTCATTGGTAGTACCATATTCTAACATAATATAAGCAAAGCATAAATTGCAATTAACCACATATCTAGATAACATAATACAAGATTAAGCGTTTGATATCTACACATAAATACATAATCACTATCAAGAATAAGTCTTGCCAAGGAGGGTCATTATATAATCCCCCTTGGATTAAACACAGTCCTCCATGTCTCCTAAAAATACAACATATATATTTTATTCAAATAGATATTGGAATTGTTTCCTCATTTCTACAATATTTTTTTAAGTTGCACTATTTTCAATATAGTGGTCCCACTGGACCTTACATTGATCTATAGTTTGTTTCCTCATGAAATTGGAATGAAACCATAGAATTTTTACCGATCTCACCTCAATGGTTGAGGGATCTACCATCTACAATTTCTATATATTCCAAACATGAGAGGGATCAACAACACATTTCCTAAGTAAGGATATGTGGAAAATATCATGGATCCTTGATAGGTTTGGCAGCAAGGTGAGCCTATCAATGATCTAAAAAGATCCTAAAAAATGAGGATCCAACTTAGTTGAATTGATGGCACTTTTCATGGGTCTAACTCTTAAGAAAACTCTGTCTCCCATACATAATTCTCTAGGTGATCTTTTTAGATCAACATAGCTCTTCTTTCATACCAACATAGCTCTTCTAGCAATCGACTACTTCCTCAATCCTCTTCCATATCACTCTAAGGTAGTCCTCCATCTCTTTGATAGTGCTCAATATGATCGCCATCCAATGTTCTATATTATACCATGATAGAGGTGTTCTGCATCTTCTAGTATCATATTATACCATGACCACAAGTATTGCATCATGTTGATACCTAGTATTAGGTAAACCCACAATAAAATCCATAGATATGACCTACAATTTCTGCATCGGTATATCATGTGGGTATAATTTTTCCATTGAATGTCAATGTTCTACCTTAACCTTCTGATATTCCAAATATCTAACAATGAAATCAGTGATATAATTTTTCATTATAGACCAATAAAATTTAATTTTATGTTTTCTCTCATTTTCCCCCTTTAGGATGAGCAGAATAAGGAGATCTATGTGCCTATTGCATGATTAGTCTCCTTAAATAACTAGTTTTGGGTATGAAAACCCTATGCTTGAAACATAAAAGATCATATTTTATGTTTAAATCCTTATTTTCCTCAGGATTTCTCTCAATTTTAACCCAAATTCAATGCAATATTGATCATGTGATTACATTTTCTTGACTTTGTCCATCACTTCTATATGACTTTGGGTTAATGCTTCTATGTACCTTCTCCCACTTAGGGCATAATCAACCTTATTATCCTTTCCTTTGATATACTCAATACCAAAGTCATATTCGGCTAGGAATTCTATCCATCTCCTTTGCCTTGCATTTATCATATGTTGAGTAAAGATGTACCTTTAAACTCTATACTTAGCTCAAAATATTTTTCCAACAATTAGTGTCTCCAGATATTAAGAGCATGCACAACTACTACTAGCTCTAGGTCATGCATAGCATAATTTAGTTTATGCTTCTTAAGTTTTCTAGACTCATATGTTGTTGTAGCTTCATCTTGGGATAATACCCATCCCAAACCTTCTAATGAAGCATTAGTATACACTATACAATTATCAAGAGGATCTAGTATCTTAAGAATTAGTGTTGTAGTCATATTATTCTTTAGACTTTCAAAGGCGACTTCACACTTATCAATCCATTTGAACTTCTTTCATTTTTGCTGAAGGTTGGTAATATAATAGAAACATTTTGAATAGTCCTTCACAAAATGCCTATAGTAACTAGTGATGCCCATGAAGCTTCTAACTTCTAACACATTAGTGGGTGCAGACCAAGACTTCAACTTTCTTAGGATTTAAAGAAATCCCCTCTACAAATATAATATACCCAAAAATTGAACTTGTGGGATGTAGAATTCACATTTAAACAAGTTCCCATAAAGTTGATTTCTTTCTCAATGGATCTAACAATAACCTCAAGTGTTAGTCATATTTTTCCTTATTTAATTTTTCAAGGCTTCCTAATACCTTAGAAGAAAAATCTCATAGAATCTGTAGATCATAGTCTTCCTAATTTGATTTTGTCGAGGCTTCCTAATTCTTTAGGAGAAAAATATCAGTATCTACATATCATATTATTCCTAATTTAATCCAAACAAGATACTTCCATGGATCATTAAATAACATGTGAGTTGTTTGTCCATCTAGGTTTTAATTTTTGGTAGCTGCATAAATCCGATGATATTACTCTTTGGCTTTGTTAATTAATTTTGGCTATTGGGGGCACTTAACTGCATAATACATAACCTCACAAATGAAACAACCTCCCCTGGGTCCATGAGGTCTATCCTACCCTTTATCTCCTATTCCCTATTTCTAAGTTGCGTCCTTTTGCATTTGAGGTTGGTGTTTGGCATTATCCTTTTTGTAGATTTTTTCTTATAATTTCCTTGGTTCCCTTTGTTCTTATTCTCAAAATTTAGGTTCCCTTTATTTTTTCTTGTTCTAATCCTTATCCCATTTCATAAAACCAACACTCTTTATCTTTCTAAGTTTCTATTGCTCTCCTTCTATCAACCCTCCATAGTTGAAGAAAATTTTCTTTGTTTGCAAATTGGCTTGTTCGTGTTGAGCCAAAACATATGCTTTCTATAGGGTCTTGGGTTTGAGTAAATTAACCATGATTATAATTTTAAGATCCACTCCCAAGATGAATTTATGTACCTTTAGGTGCTCATTTACCTCTAGTATGCATTTCAAGAGCTTAAAAAATATTAGGTAATATAGCTCCCAATCATTGTTCCTTGTTGGAGTGTAGAGATTTCCTCAAATTTATCTACATAAAACTGATCTGATAAGAATATTTTTCTAAATACGTTGATAAAATTGTCTCACTAAATATTCACTTATTGGATATTTCTACCATATTTGAATGTGTTCCACCATTCCAAAGCTGCGTCATGTAGATGAAGGGTAACCCATACTGTTTGGGTTTCCAAAGAATAATTCTTCATGGAAAAATATGTTTCCAGTTCATTCAACCAACGATTCTACTAAATCACCTCCTTATCTACCACTAAAATTAGATACTTTGATATTTTACAGGTCTCTGGTAAGATCTACCTTAATTTGAGCTCTACCTTCCTAGTTTACTCTAGCAGGATCCTCTTTCTGCCTTTCATAAAAAAAATTTATTATTGGATTTCTAATTGAGAAGGGTTTCCAATAATTTTCTTTGTTGATCCATTTGATCTTGTAGAATATTAACTATGGAAGGAAATTCTTCCACCCTCTCACTAGGGTTTTCTATTCTTCTAAATTTCTTGATGGAGTTCATTGTTCTTCTAGAATTTTTACTAGAGTCCATTGTTCTTCTAGTCCTTTTGCTAGAATCCATTGTTCTTCCAAAATTATTTTGGGGATGCACTACAAATTCCTCCTGTGTAACTAACCCTACCTTCTTGGATTATCCTCCTATAAAAATAGGTGCCATTTCCTATCCACAAAAAGGAGTTGGATAAGTGTAATTTCTCCTAATTATATTTCAATCCTATGAACTAACTTATATCATTAGCATCCTTATGATAATTATCATGGTCACACTTGTCTCCCTACAAGATGCCACATAAATTATGACCTTATCACTTCCTTGATAATGATATTGGTCATGTTGTCCTCACTACAAGGTGCCATCTCAATTATTATCATTATAATTCCACTGAAAATGGTATTGTTCATGCTTACCTCGCCTCATGTTGCCAAATGTTTTTTCTTTTTACAAAAAAGGAATCAAGACAATATTTTGAAAATTATCAAAAACATATAGTGACTTTCCAAGCAAAGGCTAAAAGAAAAAATAACACAGGGATAAGTACCATTACATCGATAATTGGATCAAAATTTGCATAAGCTTCGGGTAAATTAGAAAAAAAAGTATTATTCAAATGAAATGTGGCACTATCTAGACAAATATTGAGCATAACTAACATTTTTATTCTCTGATGAATCAAATTTTTGCAAAGCCCCACCCAAAAGTATTTTTCCAATCAATGGAATCTTTTGTAAAGATTAGAATTCTAGTCTTTGTGTAAGAAAGGATCATCCCTTCATACAATAATTTACCCGATTTTCTAGAGAATGACCAATGAATGGTTATTCTTGTTTCTTTTTCCGTTCCCCCTATCCTATAGTGTATGTCCGATTCTCTCAAGAATATATATCAAATGATCTCTCCAGTTTTTCTAGACCGAATGGGCAAGATCAAAAGAACAAATCTGGAATCTCTATAGATTGACATAATGATCAAAAGGGGTTATTATGATGAATGAGTATCAAATGGAATGGGGCGTGGCCAAGCGGTAAGGCAGCAGGTTTTGGTTCTATTATTTTGAAGGTTTGAATCCTTCCATCCTTGACTATTTGGATTGGAATAAATAGTACATCTTTGTTGAAAAAAAATGAGAAATCAAATTATATTGGAGGATGTTGCATAACCCAAATGCTCTTTGGGCCAATAATCTCCGTGCTAAATATGCTGATAACAAAAGTCCTGAAGATCTTGTTCGCTATCAAATTCCTACCAAAGGTTCTCCCATTTTAGCAGTTCTTAATACTGGTGAGGATTTGATAAACAAAAAATTATTTTGGATCATTCATAATGGTCAACATGCAAATTTTTGGACATATTTTTGGGATGGTCAAAAGCCTTTGATAACTCAGTTTCCCGATTGGAGGCCTTGGATGGAGGATCTTGACCGAGCTATTGGATAAAGGTGGCTAATTACTATTGGTACCATACTGGTAATCCAAAGGTTGGTAGCTATTGGATCCCTATTGAGGACTGGCCTATTAAAATCACAGAAAGGCAAAGACAAGGCATCCTTCATATGAGATCCCACTCTTGGTCCCATGAAAAAGATTGTTTTGGATGGAACGACACTACTAAGGGTGAGTATTCAGTTGCTCAAGGTTATTTGACCTTATGCCATAATAATCCCAACCATTCTTCTGACATATTTTCTTGATTGTGGGCTCAAAATCTATGGCCTAAGGTGAGGTTCTTTAATTGGATTTTATTGCATCGTAGGGTGCTTACTTGGTGAGCAACTTATGAAGCGTGGTTTTCATGGACCTTTTAGATGTGAAATGTGTGAAGAGAATGTAGAAAATATCAACCATATTTTTCTTGAGTGTACTTTAGCCTCTGAGCTGTGGAGGAGAATGGCCACTTTACTTGGCTTACGAAGTGGTCCAATTTTTTTACTTTTGAACAGGCTTTGGAGGGATTGGCCTAATCAAGAGGGTGTTGATCATTTTATTAGGCGATTAGTTTGGATGGATTATACCATTCTTCTTTGGAATATTTGGAATGAAAGGAACAACCGGATTTTTAATCAAGATAGGAAGGATATTCACTATATTTGGCAAAATACCATAGCCAACTTAGTTGAATCAGTACATCATCTCCTTAATCACCACCAAAACTCCCACCAAAGATGGGATCAAGTGATGCAAAGATTGAAGATTAAACCTTCTAAGGGTAACCAAATTAAAGGGAATGTGAGTATTAGTAAGATGGATAGGAATAGAAATTGGGAACCTCCTCCTAAGGATTTTGGAAAAGTCAATACTGATGGAGCCTCTAGAGGGAACCCTAGAAAAGCCAGTGTGGGAGGAATTGGTAGACTTTCAGATGGCTCCCTGGTTTTTAATTTTGTTGAGAATTTGGGTATTCTTTCCAATAACCTTGCTGAGGGGTATGGTATCCTCAGAGGCCTTTAGGAGGCTACTAAAGTTGGATGGGAAAAGATATTAGTTGAGTCTGAATCTCAAATTATGATTAATCTCTTGAATAATCCTTCTAAGAATCATAAGGTGGATTGGAGAATAAAAAGAATTATTGAGAAGATTTAGTTAATCCAGATGGGATTTTTGAAAGTTGATTACAATCATGTGATCAAAGATCAAAACAAGAGTGCTGATGCTTTAGCTAACTAGGCTTTGGACAAAGGTGATCTTACTTGTTATGGCCACCCTCCTATATGGTGGGCTTCTCCAATTAGGGAAGAACTTCTTTCTATCATTTATTTGGATGGCTCCAGTTCTGAAGGTACCTAGTTTCTTCTTGTTTTTTTTTTTTTTTTGCTTCTCTTTGGTTCATTCAGTTTTTTAAAGTTCCCTAGCTCATCCTCTTTATTTTGTTTCCTCTGTTGATTCTTGCCTTAATAGTCTTATGGTCTAGATAGGTCATTGTTTTGTTCATTTTTTATTTCTTTTTTTGTTTTTTGTTTTTTTTGTTTAGTTTTTTAAGGTGGGTGGGTTTTTTTATTTTTTTTTGTTTTTGTGTTCTTTGTGTTGTTTTTTGTTGTTCTTGTGTTTTTTTTTGTTTTGTTTTGTTTTGTTTTTTTTTTTTATGTTTTTTGTTATTGTTCTTGTGTTTTTTTCGTTCTTGTTCTTGGGTTTCTCTTTGTTTGTGTTATTTCATGTTTTTATGTGTGAGTGTTTTCTATGTTTTTTATTTTTGTTTATTGTCTGTTGTTGGTTGTTTTTTATTTTTATTTTTATTTTATTTTTTAATTTTTTAGGTTTTGGTTGTGTTTATTTTTCATGTTTTTTTGGGTTATGTCTTTGTAGTGTTATGTTGTTTTTGTCTTGTTTGTGTTTTGTTATATGGTTCTTGTGTTTTTCTATATGGTTTGTGTTGTGGTTTATTTGATCTTATTGTGTGTGTTTGGTTGTGCTTTTGTTTTTGACACACTCAAAGAGCATTTATTTTATTTTATTTTATTATTTTTGTTGTTATTTACTTATTTTTAAATTGGTTTTGTGTGTTTGTTTGCTCCTTGAGTATGTCAAAGGTGGTAGGCCAGGTTCGAGTCCTAGGCGTTTTTGGCGGAATGGATACCCCTGCCTCCTTGGGTCTTACCCGAAAGTGGCATCCCTTTTGGGATGTTTTCCACAAAAAAAAAAAAAATG